>JAYMTF010000067.1:0-60244 GCA_036897485.1 Pelargonium nanum
TGTGTGATGGTAGTGTTTGATGTCCTTAGTAGATTAATTATCAGGTTGCTGATTCTAATTCCTATTGAATAAAAGTATGGTATCTTTAGTGATTGATGAACTGTACTCATAAGATATTTGTTTGTGGAAAATGGTGAATTGGGATTTTGTTAGGGTTTTGCTTTGGTGTTTGATGGTATACTGATATTTGTCTAAGATTTACTATCAGGTTGTTGGTTCCAATTCTTATAATTGCGGTGGGAATTGATTTGTATAAAGAAAAATGTATAATATGGTATTTTTAGCGATTGCTGAACAGTTCTGATGAGATTTTTCTGTATAGGAAATGGTGGAGTGGGAGCACAAGAGTAAGATTCCTGAGAAGATGCATGCCTGTGGGCATGATGCCCATGTTGCAATGCTTCTCGGCGCGGCGAAGATCCTTCAAGATCATAAACAAGAATTGAAAGTATGTTTCTTAATTCTGAACGATTTCTCATCCTTTTTGGACTAATTGATACTTCCCTTTGTCCCGAAACGAGTGTATAAGTGTCTTCTTTTTTAAGAAGTTAGCTTTAAATGAATTATCAATAATAATCTATAGTAAGTTAGTTAGAACCTCTTGAGTTTGTTACAACAAAATGCACCTGCCCGACACTAGATAGTTGAGGACTTCAATGATGGACATTAGACAATTTTTTTCCACATATATCTTGACACCATGAGTTGAGAGCTAAGGAAGTGTTCTCCATATAAAAAACTCTCTCTCATTAACTATAAGGTCGCTAGTTCTAATCCCTTAACTACAGTGGTAGCGTTGACCATAAAACAAATTGTCTATATGCTATGTATCTTTCAAAAGCAATATAAGAACTTGTCAGGTGACCAAATCTCCATATTAAAAAATAAGAAATTTGATTTTGTTTTAGTTGGTCTTAAGATACGACAGAAATTAGAATTGCCAATACTAAATGATTGATTTGATGTATGAATTTCATTTCAACATGCTTCAAATATTTTGAACTTTTATCATACTCTTGAGCTTGACTAATATTTTCCAATTTTCCCATTTCGATAGGGAACAGTAGTTCTTGTTTTCCAGCCAGCGGAGGAAGGGGGTGGAGGTGCGAAGAAAATGATTGATACCGGAGTGTTGGAGAATGTTGATGCGATTTTTGGTTTACACGTGGCACCTCCATTACCTTTAGGTGTAATTGCGTCTAGATCCGGCCCCATGCTGGCCGGGAGTGGCTTTTTTGAAGCGGTAATAAGTGGAAGAGGAGGCCATGCCGCTATTCCTCAACACTCAATAGACCCAGTACTGGCAGCTTCTAATGTTATTGTTAGCTTGCAACATCTTGTCTCTCGGGAAGCTGATCCTTTGGATTCTCAGGTACATCTCAACTTTCCGTATCTTGTTATTTTCATTTCTATGTTTCATTTTCGTGTTGTCGTTGTCTCATTGTCAGTAAATGAAAAAAGAAATACTAGTTTGGAACCCTGTATATGAAATTTTGTATGAATCTTGAACTGTAACCTATCTATGGATGTGGCATAAGCCAAATCGGTGTAAACTTGTGTTGTTTTGGTTTTTGATGAATTGGTTGTTGGTTTTTTCCTTTCATATAAACCTACATAAAGTTTCGGTCTCATTTTGTTTTCTTGAAAGCTGAAAGGCAGTTCATTAACTTGTCCTGATTTTGCAATTGATGAAGGCATGGGTTAATTTTTGAGCAATTTTGTACTGTGTGCAATTTTCTTGTGGAGACTCGTTATTCTTAATTAAAGATACTAGACATTTGCCCTTTTTATTTGCTCGTAAAGTTTGGCTTGTGAAGTCCAAAATAACCTTATTTGCATCCGGCATTCCTCTGAATCTGCCCAACACAACTGTTACCTGTGCAGGTAGTTACAGTTGCAAAGTTCCAAGGAGGCGGTGCATTCAACGTTATACCAGATTCTGTAACCATTGGTGGCACCTTCCGAGCCTTTTCAAAGGATAGCTTGAAACAACTAAGACAACGAATCAAAGAGGTATAGCAATTGGATCATACAATATACAGTATGGTTTTCGGATTTTCACCATGTCAGTCTGTTTTTTTTTTCTTGGAAGAAGAGAGCAATTAGTTTACTTTGATGACAGGTTATCACGGGGCAAGCTGCCGTGCAGAGATGCAACGCAACTGTCAATTTCTTGGAAGAAGAGAGACCATTGTTCCCACCAACTGTAAACAGTGACAACTTGCACGGGTACTTCCAAAAAGTTGCAGCTGATATGCTCGGGAGTGATAACATTAAGGACATGCAGCCTCTAATGGGAGCTGAGGACTTCTCATTTTACCAAGAAGCGTTTCCCGGGTACTTTTTCTTCATAGGCATGAACAATGACTCGCTCGGACAACTTGCATCTCCTCATTCCCCATACTTTACTGTCAACGAAGATGTGTTACCTTATGGCGCTGCACTTCACGCATCATTAGCTACAAGGTACCTTCTCGAATACCAAACGAGCGCGCCTTTATCAGAAGGAAAAACTCACGATGAATTGTAAGGTACACCTCTTGGTTTTGTTGACATTTATCAGACTCCACATTGGCATAAATGTAGTCAAATTTTCATGGAGTGTCTTCTTGGCAATGTATTGTTTTTGCTGTACATATAAATTAATATTTAGGTTGAACTTATATGTTGATCAAAGAATTATCATCTATAATTCAACATTGTAGATCTTTTCCTTTCGCATTTTTTCGAGTTTTGGTGCTTAAAGTCATTGTTTGATCACGACAAGTGCTTAGTAGAATTAAGTATCAAATTGTTGATTTCTATCCTCAAAACAATGAAGACACTAATGCTGATAAAGGAAGGCTTTTTAGATGTTCGATAAAATATTTTCAACGCACCAATACGCTAGATGCATGTCTCAAAAATCATTCGTAAACTCAAATATGATTGTTTAAATTATCATCATGCCCCATTCGGCCACCTGTGCGAGACAAAACAACAGTCAAGACATGTTCAAAAATTCAAATTCTTCATTTAGTATAGAGCCTTAAATGGCTACAAAAAACCACACTGATCATCAACTGCTAAGTCACAAAAATCTTATATAGTTATATCATGAAAACAACTAGTTAAGCATCAAAAGTAAAAAAAATTTAATCCCTCCTCGGTTGTCATCTCAAACTTGAAAAGGAGTCCACTTTCTGTCATACCACATGCCATTCATTTTCATGCATATGTTGATCCACCTACTGTGAATGAACTCCCTGTGGAAATATAGACAAGGTTTGCAATTCTTAATGGATATAATTTATTGAGTTTAACCAAGCTAACATATGCAATATAGACAAGGTTTACAAACCACATTAGGTTTGTTCTGGTACTAGAGCTTACATCTGATCTTGCTTTTCATTTGGATATCTTGTGTCGCTGCCAAACAAAATAAACTGACAGTTATGCTAGATGTTGCACATTGAAGAATAAAGCATGTGATTGTGAGGTGTGGACGTGTCCATGCCTTGGATACATTAATATATATGTAAGCAACCAGCAAATTCAGGTGTACTATGTAACTTATAAGATCGATATTCAAGAACACGCCATTCTTGGTACCAATCCAATTAAATCATAACAAAAATGGGCCAAGAAATGTGATTATGGAGGAACAGAAACCTACCACTAATAAATCATGAAAACAAAAACAAAAACAAATGAAATGTATTTTTCTTGAATATCGATCCCAACCTGATAGTAAATCTTAGACAAGTATCATTATACCATCAAACACCAAAGCAAAACCTTAACAAAATCCCAATTCACCATTTCCCACAAACAAATATCTTATGAGTACAGTTCATCAATCACTAAAGATACCATACTTTTATTCAATAGGAATTAGAACAGGCAACCTGATAATTAATCTAATAAAGACATCATACACTACCATCAAACATCAAATCAAACAAACTACCCAATTTTCACATAACTTGACCTTAACTTGCATGACACAACCAAATAAAAATGAGAACTTTAGATACAATCAAAATTCAACCAAACCTGCATAGCAAGAGCATCCATATCTGCTCTAAGTGCCACAAAAGGAGGCCTGCCAGTTCCTATATATCCAACAACACCAGTAACAGCATATGGGTATTTATAAGACACACCCATCTTATCCAGTTCTGCTCTGATCAGCTTGCTGGTCTCAAATTCCTCATAACCCAATTCTGGGTTCTCATGTATCTTCCTCCTCACACCCACCATCCACTCAACCAGCTCAGATTCCTTGGCCAAAGCAAGAAACTTTTTGGGGATTTCTGAGAACCCATTTGAGCCCAAAGAAGAATCTGAAACGCAAAGTCTGTAACTGAGCAGATTTAGAAACAAAACCAGAGAGACCCACTTGGAAAAATCCATGAAAAGATGAGAACTTTAGAGGAGAAGTGAGTGATTTGGAAACTGGAGAGGAGGGTTACAGACTTACAGAGAAATTGAAGATGTTTTTTTTTTTATTTAATGAGAAGAAAAAAAAATGAGGAATAGAGTAATGGGAGTGGTTGGAGAATCCGACAAAAATGTGGAGACATGAAAGAGAGGTGGCTGAGTTGAGTTTTGCTACTCCTATGCTGTCTCTGTCGGACCACACAATCCGCACGTGCGATAATTCAGTCACATGTTGCTAAGCATTCCCCAAAATAAAATAAAATAAAATAATTGTGGATATTTAAACGATGGGCTCTCCTTAAAAAGCCCAAACTGTACCAGCCGCCAATTCGCATCATTAACCGCCCAAACACAACCTCTACCTCGTACCTAAATAAAAACAGCAACATCGTTCAAACAAACCCTCGAAAATCTAGAAAACCAAATTTCTGTGCCGCATTGTCTTCCGTAGCTCGCTCGCGATTCTCGAAATTCGTACGGTGACATCGTATCTATGTTTGTAAATTGTTAACATATATTGTCGATTCATCACTATTTAACTGTTACTGTGATTTTGCTTTTATATATTTTTTTAATTTTCAGAACAATGTTGAATCTGCGATCTCAATTTTGTAGTGTTGGGTTCGATTGCAGTGCTTTATTGTCAATGTTTTAAGTTTTTATCTTGATTCTCTGTTTTAGCCAATTTTGGAACAACACGTTAGACACGTTGGACAAGGCACGATTTTAAATTTAATAAGCTCAGTAAACACTCTAATTTTGTATTGTGCTACGTGTTATGACATGAATTGTCGGCTCTACTTGATGTGCATATATACATAATAACTAAAGTTACTAAATTAAGTCCAAAACCTAGTTGAGAGAGTGGTCATTGCCATTGGATTCTCTATCTGAAAGAAAATTATCCGGTTTCTAATCGTGTATAGAATTAGAAGGTTCTTTTCTCGTGCTTTTCTTAATATTGTCTTGATTGTAGTGTAGTATCTGTCTCGTTATTTTCACAAGTTGTTGAAAGAATATTCACGAGACTATCGATCGTGACAGTTTGTATTGCAGTGTCTATCTTGTTACTCTATGGATCGGAGCTCGGGGAAGCGAAAGAGGAAAGATTTTTCTGTAGTTGATGAGAGTGTTAACAAGAAACGAAAGAAAAGTAAAAAGAATGTAGACGTTGTAGATGAAACAGTTGATGTCGTTGATCTCACTGAATGGCTTCCCGAACCTATCATCCACAACATTCTTAGTTTTTGTTCTACAAAAGTGGCAGCTCGTACAAGCATCTTGTCCAAGAGGTGGAGAAGCATGTGGCTTTCTTATTCCGGCTTAGAATTTGATGAGCGCAAGTTTCACAAACACGTGCTGAGGAGAAAAGCTCGGGAAAAACTTCGAGGAAACGAAAAGACTATGTTTAAGGATTATGTCGAGCAGTCTATCCAAACCCATTTCAACCAAAAATCTTGGATACAGAAATTGGCGCTACGCGTATCCTCCTACGATTCAGAGCTCACCTCTCGTATGAACAAATGGGTAGGCCTCGCGGTTCAAAATAATGTCCCCGAGCTGGATCTTCGCGTCTCGGTTGGAAAAAAATGGCATTATAGCTTGCCCCAAGCCGTCTTAGCATCAGCATCGATCACTTCGTTAAGGTTACATTCGTGCAAGTGGAAATCTTCGAGTAATATACAACTTCCGAATCTAAAAAGGCTTTGTCTCAGAAAACTCCACATTAACGAACAGAAAATCGAGAGCCTCATGGTTTCTTGCCCTTCAATAGAGGATATGAGATTCATAAAGTGCAACGGTTTGCGAATCTTGCAAGTTTCGAGCCATAAACTCGATAGGGTTGAGGTCTATCAGTGTCCCGGGCTGACAAATATAGTACTCGAAGCTAAAAATCTTCGTACATTTTGGTTTTCGGGGAAAAAATCCGAGCCCCACAAGATCAACTTGACCGCTATTAAGTCTCTGAAAGTGTTGTCATTAGAAGATCCTTGGATGACAGAGACTTCGTTTCAGAATTATTTGTCCGGCTTTCCCTTTCTTGAGAAATTGGAGATCAGCAATTGCAACCTCTTGAAAAATATCATGATCTCGAGCGTGTATCTGAAAAAGCTCGTACTAAGAGACTGCAAAAGCCTCGCTAGTGCCGATATTGATACTCCAAATCTTCGTTATTTCGAGTTTATAGGCCATAATATGCCATTTTCTTTGAATCCTTTTAGTTTGGAGGAAGCAAAGCTTTCTATTCACTTGAAGGAACAAGTACAAGAAAACGACACGAGTTGGTTCGATAAAGTAAGAGAATTTCTCAAAAAGTTCAATTCTTCGGGAGGTTTGAAACTGGCCACACACTCTCCAGAGTACCAAAAGAAGGTACGATTTTGTTTGATTTTAAATATGAAGATGCATAACATAGCGTTTGCATTAGAATTTATGTTCAGTAACAAAAATCGAAAGTTTGGATTAGAACTTCTCGATCATAATTAGAATGATTTTATTCTCGATTTCGAAAACTTAAATACAAACGCTACTTTAAGTTATTGCATGTATATGTAAAGTAAACACCGGTATGATCTTTACAGAGTTGCTTCATTCACGAAGATTTTACCGAAATATTGCTTCCTCACTACAAAAATCTGGACATCATAGTATTCAAACCATTGACTAACATGGTAGATTTGCTTGATCGAGTGCTCGATATGTGGCAGCCACGATTTCTAAACGTTCTCTCACCTCACAACAGCAAATTTCCACGGGTACGTGGTTTTAGTATATTTTACATTATCGAAGTAAAAAATTTAGGAATTAATTATGAACTACTATCCAGCTATGACGTTCCTAAAACATCACTATAATTTTCCGATTCTCATAACATGTATATCTCGTATGTTATTACTTTGTTATGTTTTGTATGAGCCATTCACCCGTCATCATGAAATCATATCTACATTCAAAATTTTGAAGAGAAATTGAAAAGACGAAGTATGAGAGGTGCAATGTAGTTATTTGTTTTTGGACATCGTACTAACGGTAATGTTTAGAGTTTTTGTTCGGTAATAACACGATTCATGTTATGCCGCGATCATATTGTACTTGTTTGTTGCTTTATTTACAAATAACACACATTGCATTGCAGCGAATAGAAGATATGATGTGGAAATGCAGAGACCCGAGCTGCTCCAAGTACGAGAGTAATAGAGGTTGGCGATCCCAATTTTCCGGGGCCAGAAATATGGATGGATATCCCGGCCAGTTACACACATTTCCAAGTGATTCTACTTTGAAAGTGCGAAAGCTTACTTGCTTTAAGTTGTTTTGGGAATGTGGTAGAAGTAGAAATGAGAAGAAGATGAAGTAGGAAGCGTTCGTAGCATATTTTGAAACGTGTTTGGTATTTTTAAATTATAGTTAGCATTAGTTTGACTTTCTCGTTAATTTTGAATAGTTGAAATGTTAAGAAAGTAAGTTATTAAGTTATTTTTTTTAAAAATAACTTGATATTGAAATTACCCGAATGCTCCAAAAGTTTACTTTTGGTATATTGAAACTCCATAGATGATTTTGACTCACTGTAAGTTTGAGGTCCAAATCGGTTACTTTATAAAATTTGAGGATTATGTGGTAATAAAATCTTTTTTTTTTCTTTAATTGAAAGATCAAATACTTATCAATACATTGTTTTATAGAAAAATTAGTCTTTTTCCGTTAGGTTAAAAAACTAAGAACTCATACAATCAACGTTAATGAGAAAACTATACATGCTAATAAATTTACACATACAGAATAATAATTTTATGTAGACTCTTAGATGCATTAGGTATGCAATTTCTTATTCATATCGTATTCAATGTCATGAACTGATAGTGAATTTTTTTGTTTATTAGATTATATGTTTATTACTACATCAATATTTTTAACGGTCAACTCAAGAAACTGTCTGATATGATTCACTTTTAAATAATACAATGATTAAATTGGTTTATTCAAAACTATAGCGACTAATTTAGTTCATACCTACCGGTCAAACCATTTTAATATTTTATCATTTCTTCACTAATGGTTAGAGGCACAAATTCTTTTTGGAAAGCATATTGGACAAAACATGTCATGCCCCAACAAAAGTAAAATTCCCCCACACACACAAGTTAGGAAGAGAATAAGATTCACATTCCTAACATCTCTCACTTTCATTATAAAAACATTCACAATTCCCAACTACAAGCCATAGCCAATACCCATATCATCCTTACAACATATCTTTGCTTCTCTTCATCATCTTTGTATCAATCAATCAATATGGTAAGAATATTACAAGAATCCAACAATTTTACATAGTTTCTTGATTGAGAGCGAGAGTCTCAATCGGTCATAGTGTTAATGGTTGAAATTTAGTCAAAGCACGTTCATATTGGAATCGAACGAGTTTAGCTGTATAGATGTTAGTTTGTGAGGTGTCAATAAGTTTGACTGAGTCTCAACTATTAATTTTATAGATGCGATTTTTCTTCCTCTACTTGATTTTGGTCACATGTTTTTATTGCAGGAAAATGGGAACAGAAGAGGGATGATCATAGGACCTTGGGGAGGAAATGGAGGGAGAAGCTGGGATGATGGAAGCTCAACATACCATGGAGTTAGAGAAATTAAAGTTGTTTATGATCTTTGCATCGACTCAATTGTTGTTGTGTATGACAAGTATGGTAAGCCATTTATGGAGAAGAAACATGGAGGTATTGGAGGCAACAAGGTAGCTGAGGTTAGCTAGATTTTGTCTCTCAACACTCCTTAGTAGAGTTGGCTTATCGGTTTTGGGCCGGGTTTTTGGGTTTGAGTTGAGAAGATGTAACTCGAATCCCATCCAAAAGAGGTGTGAGTAATAAGGTCCCGATCTAATCCGCACTTCTTCCATGGCCCGGACTAGAGTTACAGTACGTGTCGTAACACGAACACGATACAAAATTAGCATGTTTGAACTCATACATTTTGTGTATACGTGTTGTAGAACCCAACACGTTTAGTAAGTATGTTTGTGTTTGGCCTCCAAATACGCCCAACACGCACACTTAAGGGCACAACGGTAAATTAATCCTAATAACATGTCAAACATGTTTGATAGTGCTGTGTCATTATGTTGATTATATCGTGCAGATAATATTGAGTTGTGTAGCACACGATCAACCTTCAGCATGACACACACGAGATGTTTAAACTTTACTCATGACCCAAAAATTATCTAGTCTATTTGGATTGACTTAAACCCGTAAAATGTGGGTCGGGTTTCAAGTACCCACACGTTCATTGTTCAGACTCAAGTTGTCAGCTTTACTCTTACACAGTCTAGTGGCATACTGGCATATACAATAACTTGTTAATTTAGACAGTCTTCAACATTCATCATTCCTGGTCACATGAGTACTGTGGCACACAATACATGCACAAAGACCTCATTTGCTTGAAACCTTCATGTGTTTCAGATTAAGCTCCAATACCCACAAGAGACCATAGTGAGTGTGAGTGGACACTACAGTCCTGTGGTACATGGAGGCAGTGCAGTGATTAGGTCACTAACATTCAAGACCAACATGAGAACTTTTGGTCCATTTGGAGTTGGAGAAGGAACACCATTTACCTTGCCCATCGATGGAGGAAGAATTATGGCATTCATGGGAAGAAGTGATTGGCACCTTGATGCAATCGGTTTCCGAGTCTCTCGTGCCCAAGAGACGATTCTCCTGGAAAAAGCTCAAAAGAAACCGCAAAGCTTTAACACCAAGCGCGTAGATCTACTGACAAAGAGTTTCTAATTTAACACAATGTCTCGAGTTCCAAACTCGGAAAATTAATAACATATTATAATTGATAATTACTTACATTGCTATAATGCTATTGGTACACTATTTCATTAGATACAGAGTACATCATTCAGGAGAATTTGAAAGTACTCTATGGTTTGGGATGTTTGGGATGTTTTGGAGTTGGGCTTGGATGAGTTGTAACTCCATGATAATCAATATGATAAACAAGCTCATCTGAACTCATCATACTTTCTTTGTCAACATTCTGCACTTGGAAAAAATAATCATAAATCAAACAAATCATTTAACCACAAAAATAAAAGAAAATGTCATAATTTTGTGATCTAATATCCGCTTTGAGTATTTGAAATCTTAATTTACCCGAACTGTAGTGTAGTGCTCATATTTTGGAGTTGACGTCTTGAATTCCATCATGAATCTTCTTCCTGGAAAATAAGCAGTAGAAGAGGTGGTGATATGTTGAGAAAAGAGATGCATGAATACGAGAGTTGTGAGGAGACACAAGAAAATAAAATGAGAAGATTTCATGGTGAGTAGGATAATGGAATAGAAGCTGACTGATATTTTGATGAGAAGGAAAATTAGTAGAAGATGATGTATATATGCAATGCAAGAGGTCTGTTTGAGAGAGTCATGTGTTGGGATTTGGTCATAGGTCAGAGTCGTGGTCCGGGGCGAGAGAATCATATGGGCATGGGGCTAGGTCTTGTTTGGTAACACTACTGAAGAACCGCAAAGAAGTGGTTGAAACGGTAAGAAGTTGAATTCGTGTAATAGTATCTTCGGACAAAAACAATGGTAAGGAATTATCAATTGATAATATGATCAAAATAAACATAGAGGTATGTGTTAACAGAGTAATTTAGACTACTATAACATACCAAATTTGTTCGACCTCATCTGCAAAAAACAACATCAAGCATTTCACAAGTCAGTATAACAAATCAAAATAAGTCGACCCAATCTGCATTTTACAGGGAAAAAAATAGCAAATTTAGTTCGATTCCTTCAAACGAGAGAACAATGTATCTCCATATACCAGTCACCTCTACAACATAAAATGGTAGATGGTTTTGAGATGTAATTAACTACAAAACATGACACGGAAGGCGGTGAGCTCCTGCAGAAATTAATGCATTCTACCGAACAGACTAGTCAAGTGGAGCTCAAAATTTTGCTTAAGTGGCACCTTCTTGAAGAAGGAAAGACTAATGTTACCAAACAAGCACTAAGACATGTCTCCCAGAGTCCCCACCCCAATGGTTAATAATTGATGGAGGTCTGCAATAGTGGAACAGTCCTTCTGTTGATGGTTGTGTAGGGAAGTTGAAGGAAGAAGAGAAGGGAATAGAGGTTCACGTGTGTGTTCCATGCAAAACAAAACCGCTCACGGTTTAATCATTAACTCATGTTTTGTCCTCACCAATAAAGCCTAATTGTTCATGTCCTTGTGCTCTCCACTCCAATAAGACCTATGTGATTATGTCTACCCTTTTGGCTGCTTTTGTTTCCCTCATTGTAATCACTTTTCCCATTTCCCATGTTAGCATTTACCTTATAAGAATGTTAGTAGAACTATCAAGCACGACACACACACGGGTCAAGCAAGATCACCACAAAAACGATATACCATATGGAGAACAGTAACATTACATATGAGCATCACATATATCCATACACTTCAAGACTCAAGAGTAAAGCAAGCAAGCATAAAACTAAAATCGCAATTCAGTGAAATATACAGACATAAGCATTTAGAGATGACCTGTTGTCTCGTACTATATTCTTTTACCCTCTAGCCTTGAGTTCTGAGAGCCTCCTCGACAAATCATCTTCATCAACCTTCTCTTCTGCCTAGATTGTCACGGCATGCCCTGCTGGCTGTGTTTGTCCGAGTTTGACTACTACTTCAAGACTTCAGGTTATTCAAGAAAAAAAATTAACCCGTAGTCCTCACTGGTTTTTCACTAGTTCTGCCCGAGTTAGACTACTACTTCAAGACTTCAGGCTATTGAAGAACCAAGCCAGTAGTTCTCACGGTTTTTTTACTAGTTTTGCCTGATTTAGACTACTAGCTCGTGTGATTCAATAACCAAACCGACTAGGTCGATCTGATTTTTCAGAACCACGGTCATAATCAACAAGCTACAATCAACCACTTAAACCCAACTCAGTTGATTTACATATCTGTATCAACAACTAATACAATCTCTAATCAAACACACGGTGTTTAAGAGAAATGGATTCAATTGAGTTTCGAAGGTAACAATAATCAACATTCAATAACCTAAAGTGCACATAAGAACCCAGTTCCAATCCAATCCTATCAAATCCAACGTAACTTGGAGTAAGTTATCACATAAATCATTTTTAAAAGCCATATAAAACCAAATGTAGCGGATTCCCAATTCAATTAAACTATACTATATCAAGCACAACACAAACACAGGTCAAGCATGATCATCACAAACACAATATACCATATAGGGAACAGTAACATTACATATGAGCATCACATGGTGGAATCAAGTTATCAATATCCATAGGCTTCAACAGTATAGCAAGCAAGCATAAAACTAGAATCCCATCTCAGTAAAATTTACACATAAGCATTTAGAGATGACCTGTCGTCTCTTTCTATATTCTTTTACCCTCTAGCCTTGAGCTCTGCAAGCCTCCTCGACAGATCATCTTCATCAACCTTCTCTTCTGCCTTGGTTGGCACGGCATGCGCTGCTGGCTGTGGCAGCCCTACAGACACCTCTAATCCATAGTTATCAGCCACCTGTTGCATTAAACTGTTGACCTCACCCTCTGGTGTCGAAAGAGAAGTTGATCCTGCCATTGCACTCTCCATGAACTCAGCCTGCACTTCCATATTCACAAACTGCTTCTCAAATTGATCCATCGTCTCCGACATTTTCTGCAAATTGCCTGAAACAAGAAATCCATCACCCAACAAACACATTAATGCTTTGAAAAAAATAAACATAATCATACACAAAGCTGAATTCAAGAACAAATGGATCAATAGGGGTGAGATCGGTCAGTTATCTGTTAAATTTGTTCGCTTTTTAACCGAACCCAACTGCCTATCTATGACAGTTTTAAGTTTAGTACGTAAATGTAAACCATCTATTAACATAAATAAATTAACAAACCCAACATCAACTTTTATTGTTATAAGTTCAGCAATCACAAAAATAATGTTACAAGCCATTCAAGTTACAAATTGTAGAAGGAAAAAAAAATTATCACATTTTCAATGCATTATAGTTAAAACCTCATACAATCACTAAAATACACCCCACAAAACAATATTCAAGACGGAAAAAATTGCAAATTAGAAATCAAAAGTTAGTTAACTTCCAAATTTGAAAACTAAACTCCAATCTTCAATGGATCAAATGAAAGTTTTTCAAGCTAAAAATCACGTAAACTCAATCATATGTATCAACATAAACCTATCATACTAATATATAAATATTCGATTTGGTTCACCAATACTATGGATCATCTTGAGGATTTTTCAAATACGAAGCTCAATTGAGTCCCTTTACAGTACACCTATATTCAATTAAGTTAAGCAACTCCTAAAAAATTTGAACTTTTGTGATCGTTTCAACATCAAAAGCAAAATTGAGGAAATAGGTATTGGAATTACCTGTTGCAAGCGAAGATTCGAGGGACTTGACGATGTTGGACATGGACTTGTTGATGTTGGTCATCTTGGCCTGAGTGTCGAGGCGAGCGACGACGGCGTCGAGGCGGGAGGAGAGGCGGAGATAGTTCATCTGCTCGGAGCGCTTCCTGATGGCGTTCTCGGCGTAGATGCGAGCACCGTCCATGTTCCCTTTCTCGATCGCCTTCTTCACCTTCAATTTCTCCGCTTTCTCTTCCTTCTCGCACTTCCTCGCCTGCCTCTGCAGCGACTTGGCCGTGAACTTCAGGTCCATGATCTGATTCAACAGCCTGTCTGTGTTCCCCATTTTCCGATCTCCGATTCTGAATCCTAGGGTTGAATTGAGCTAAAATTGAAATGGAAGATCAAAATTGAACTGATCTTGAGGTCTCGAACTTGGATTGGATTGAAATTGAAGGTGAAATTGAAAGGAAAGAAGGAAATTGAAGTGGTTTTGAGCTGTGGATTTGGGGAAGGAACCAAGAAACAGCGTGGAGAATCAAATTGATGGAGTTTATGTGTGGAGGATACAACAGAGTCGTCGACTTCGTCAACTGACGTTGCTTAATCGCGTTGATTCTTGTAACGGTTCTTTGCATGTGTCGTTTTGTGCCTTTTGGTTATAAATTGAAAGTCGTTTTTAGATGGTATTCTTTGAATGGATTATTATTCAATGGGTCTTGAAAAACATTCATACACATCTCTCATTTGTAATTGTTACATGGGAATATGGTATATAACAAATAGCCATGAATGGATGGGAGTCCTCGGGCCACCTTCGACGCTCAAGTCAGATAACCGAAAGAAAGATTTAGTTATCGTACCCTCAAATGAATGACGCCTAACTAATATTTATAAGTATTCTAAAGAATGTATATGAAGAAATGTTACACGTATACAAACAATATGTGACTATTTGATCATCACCTCTATTTCATGTATACACTTGCTATCAACTTAAAAGAAAATGAAAAACAATATGATGCGGAAGATCTTGATCGAAGATCGTAAAGTTCAAATATATTTACAAAATTTGAAATATATGAATAAACAAGGGTTGTATATATGCAAAATATGGCAATTTCATCACCTTTGCAAGAATATATATACATTTATTGTCGTCAAAATACAAATAAAAAATCTTACATCTTGAATTTCACGACAAAAATCGTCAAGATTCAGGCACAAAACATATCCAAAAAGAAAGTTACATATTTACAAACAGTGAATCTTCCATCCCCGATATTACTGCAAAAATAAAAAATGAAAAAACAATATGAATCAGGATCATAAAGATCATTGATCATATTCAAGAACAAACATATACGCCGTATTTACAAAAAAGACGAACTAAACACGTATGAAAACCGCCACATATTTACAAAGTACAACAATTCCCTCACTTTGCATGATTATATACACTTATCGTTCTCGATAAAAGAAAAAAAAATCGAACATCTTGAATCACGCCACAAATATCATCAAGATTCAAGCACTCTTGTATCCAACAAAACAAGAACCGATCAATATTATCGCCACAACCTTGACGATTAGCCACGTGGACTTCCAAATCGGCTGCTGACCTGGCGAGCATATGCCACGACAGCTTTAGCCCATTTCTTGATATCGGATTTGAACTTCTCCGAGTCCATCTCCTTGAGCGATCTCGTATTCGGGCTTACAGATATCTCTTGCACATACGAGAAACAACGTCCAAAACGTCGGCGTTTTGAGCTCCGATCACGCTTCACCACAGCTTCAGCTTTGTTGAATGACAGAGATTTCTTGACGGACATGAATATAATGAATTCTTATGATTTATTTTTGTAGAAGAAATTGAACAAAAATGAAGGTTGGTTCTTGAAAATGGCACGTTAGGGTTTAATTTATATGGTGAAGGAATGATAGTGTGACAAGTAACAGACTGTCCCTACGCGTACAGTTTGCTTCTGTGGACTTGACTTTTCAGCAACCATTAACAATTGCTTACTAAGTTTCTTTAATTTTATTTTATTGTGACTCACATTTGATTAAGTAAAATTTGATCCACTTGTACCCTAAATAAGTTTTTTTTCCAATTCTTTGATAATGAGTGATAAATAATATTTTGGATAAAAACAATTTGAGGAATAAACTTTATATTAAAATATGATAGTAAGATCACATATTCATTAGAGCATGTACCGATGTTAATTCATAGTTTGTCAAACTCAAATAAGTTTTTCTTTTTGAAGGGGAATGTTTATCTAATTAATAACTGGAAAACCGAAAAATCGTACAATTCAAAATAAACGAAAACAAAGCAAACCAATTAAAACGAACTAGCCAAAACAAAGAAACTAGCGAACAAGTAACTAGAGACTTAAACTGTGGAAAACCACTAAAAAGAGACTGTAATTGAGATGCAGCCTCTAAAATCAAACCGAGGAAACTCTAATAAGTTTAGTTGAGCCTCATTCATTTTTTATATAAGAGGGAAAAAACTAATTTAACCAACACATTCTTAATTTTTACCAAAAAAAGAAATGAACAGTTATATAAATTCCAAGCTCATATGATTGTGGTCATCTCTGGAAATAAAAGTTGGAATATGACAATTGGAATATTCCATAAAGAGGCTGCTGGTGGTGGTCAAGGAAAATAATTGGTGATTTCAATTCTTATCTTATCTGAAACCTATAATGCATTTATGTGAGTTTGTGTCGAGCAAAATCAATTTTTGAGTCGGGTGAAGTAGAATCACACATTTTGCATTAAAAATTTGAACTAAACGCCACAATTATTTATAGATTTTGCAGTAAAAATCACACATTTTGCATTAAAAATTGTTGGCTGCTCTAATTTATTTATTTTATCAATGTTTACCAAAATTTTAATTTTTTATTAGATAAATATCACTATAAAATTGTAAAAACATGGGCTGCCTGCCTAATAAGGGGTTTGGTGAAATCAAATGTTTAATTATCTTTTGCTACTTACAATTATTATTAAACAATACCAGGAGGGTTGGTTACTGTTTTTATGTATTTGTATTGACTTTGATTTGGAATAAAAGTATAAAACCATGAGATTATTAATTATTTTAATTAATTCTGTACACGTTTGGATTTATGTTTCTTCTTGGACATTGATACAACTAAGAAGCCGTTTCTTCTTGCTTGATAGCTAAGTCATTATCCATTTTGAATGGATGTTGTTTAACCAAAACTAGTTAACTACTCATAAAATAATTAATACCCTTAACTTGGTCATTAAATATTGCCAAGTAGGGTTTTAGATAGCGTGGTACTAGCAAATTTCAATTTAGTAGCTCTCTTTGAGATATCGTGGATCTAATTCTTACTTAGATCAACATTTTCATATACAAGATTCGGCTCACAATCCACCAAATTTCCCCGAGATTCTCCAATAACCTCTCCATCAATTACCATTGAGGGGTGGTCTTACCTCAACCAAGATGAGTAGCTCTATATATGCCCCTTGGGGTATGAGATTCGCACTTTTTTTTATAGATCTAACTATTTACATTTTGGAGCATCTAGTTTATTGTTTTACTCTACATCAAAGATGAATTCTAATGCAACTCACTATCTTTTACTTTAACTCCTGCAAGAAATTTTTAAATCTCATAAATATAGAAGAATTTGGTTCAGAAATTCCGGGTTATATAAGTGAAATAAAACGGTTCATGACATTTATGGATAAGAATTCAAGTGTTACGATAAAAAAAACAAGACAATTCATGATACATATGCATGGGTAGCGCAGCACTAAGACTTATTTGTTCATTTGGTCTTCTTATTGGCTGCTATACTCATACAAGTGGCATGACCAGGCCAAAAATGTCAACCATGCACGCTTGGAATCATATTCTTCACATGTAAATTGCTTTGTATATAGATCAAATTAGAATTCAAAAGTAGTAACATAGCATTTAATGACCAATTGACTGAAAATTGCACCCCAGAAACTAGGTTAGTCTTCGTTCACATTGAGTCCCTTTAAAGTTAAAAAGCCTTTTGAGTAAAAATCTAACATTTTTAAAATTATCTTTAATTTCTACACACAAAAATTGATGAAGAAACATGAAGAATAAAATCATAAAATCTTCACAATACAACCTGGAGGACTATTAATGATCAAATGACATTATCATATTGCAAATTGTGAGGGGACTTCAACATCTTAATATACCATTGCTTTATAAATTTTGCATGTACAGAAATGAGAGAATGTATGTTTCACCAGAAGAGGATGCAGCACATACCTTGTAGAGAGATCCGTAGCAGTCTGCACACACAAGCACTTAGGATTTCCAGCTAAGAATCAGAAACCGTTCATCCCGAGGAGCAACAGGCTGTACTTTTTTGGTTCACTGGCTGCCCACGCATGTGCACCGAGCTCGTTGGTCTGCTTACATTCATAGGTTGCGTTGCAATTCTGCGCGAAGAAAATGAATTGAATAAGTGTCCGGTATATGATTTTATCGGAAGAAGCATTTACATTTCCTTCAAAGAAGAGAGTTATGTTTATTATACTACCCCTCCGTAAATGCAAAACAATAACTAACTTCTCCTTAATTTTTCTCAAAATGAAAACCAAGGCACTCATTTTAGGACGGAAAGAGTAATTTCAATAAGTTAGTAACAACCAATTCAACAAAACATGTTTTATCACACCGAGACTTGAAATTGAGACCTCAAGGTACCAAGTGAAATCAACCACTTGCCCTATTGAGTGATTGTTGAAAGTACTCCCTCTATTTTGTTAAAAGTCAAACACTAACTATATTATACTCAATCTTTTCCAAGAAAAAGTCAAACAAGACAATTTTTAGGACAGATGGAATATGAGTATACTTATTACTTAATATTTGTAAAAAGTCAAATTAATAGTACGCTTAATTTGGGAGGAGGAAAAAGAGAGGAATCAAATGCTTCTGATCATGTTGTTACACAAGGTCCTATGGAAGAGGATTGGCGCATGTGTACTTGTTGCACGTGTTTTACATGTACACCACTTGCATATAATAATCATTGAAATTCTAAACATTAATCAGTGTGAAAACATAGGTAATACTGGACTTGCAGACAATTATCAGTGAGCATGCAGACATTACGGGTGGTCTCAAAGTACATGTAACTCACATGTACCAGAGGATGAATGAAAACTACATGGAAAGAGTAATGAAATGAAAGCGACTCACTGATTCTTAATCTCTGCGGCCATGGTCATGAATGCTTTTTCTACATTAGTAGAGTTTTTGGCACTTGTTTCCAGAAATGGAATTCCAAGCTCATCCGCTAATGCCTTTAAAACACAAACAACATATATGGAAGTCAAGCAAAGTCATGTTAATTAACAGTCTGCCCATAACTAGAGTGGTAACAATGCCCTCTATGGTACCTTGGCAGTTTCAGATTGTACCACTTTCTTGGAAGACAAATCACTTTTGTTTCCAACCAAGAGCTTGTTGACATTGTCAGTAGCAAAATTTTCAATTTCTTTCAACCAATCCTTGACATGGTAGAAGCTCTCTTCGTCTGTGACATCATAAACAATCTAGAAAACAGGAAAAGGACATATGATAAGATATGTATGGAATGTGGGTTGCTTGTAAGCAGGTTTATTCAAAGAATAAGAAAGAAAAAAGTTACCACATACAATAATTCCATGTGCGCCACGGTAGTAGCTGCTTGTGATTGTTCGAAAACGTTCTTGGCCAGCGGTATCCCACTAAAAAGCAAAAATAAGAGCTAAATTACTCGATGAAATATACATGTACGTATTAATTTTCAGGACAATGAATATACTTACTATTTGAAGCTTAATGGTCTTCCCTTCCAGCTCTACTGTCCGGATTTTCTAATAAAGAGGCAAATTGATGACAACACCAATATGATGATACAGAACAGATAGTCCTAAAATACTATTTATTCAACTGTACTTACAAAGTCAACCCCAATGGTACTGATATAGCTTTCAACGTAAGAATCATCCTACAAAAAAAGGGGTAAACTGAGTTTATTACAATTTACAATGGCAGGTAGACCATGAAAAGTTATGCAGTAAGAGAAAATTCATACACAAATCAACAAACCATTCAAAATTCATTGCATTGTGAAATAAACAGAGAATTTGAAACTATTTTCATGCCTGGAGTTATATACAACGGTTCTGTTATATTTCAGACTCCTTACCGCAAACCTCAATAGAAGACATGACTTGCCAACGCCAGAATCTCCAATGAGCAAAAGCTTGAAAAGATAGTCACTGCAATATCAACTAGTAAGACCATCAATCTAGATGCTTGAAACAGTGCAGTAACAAATAAAAATAAAACAAATAATTAACACATGTGTACTTTAAGCAAGGAATCAGAAAGCATTTCCCTGGTTCAAATAATCCAAATACATCGCTCAATTTCTCTAATCCTTATTAACTGTTCAATTAGAAATAATCCAAACACATTACATTGTTCAGTTTTCTAATAATTCCAAACACATTGCTCTGATTCTCATTTTCCTCTTAGATTGAAACTAAAATAAAGCATAACCACATTTCCAAACAGTAAAGCACACATAAACTTCCAAAAAAATTCAGATACCATATCCAAATAACCAAAACACCGCTCACTTCCAAAATTCAAAATTTCAAGTACAGAAACCACTGACCAAAACAAAATTAACTCATGCATCGTCATTGTTGATTAAATTCCTAATTACAGATGCTTGTGCAGCTAAAGTGCAAAAAATGTTGAATCCAAACACACTGTTCAATTTCTAATAACCTAACAGTGCTAACACATTTCTCAAGTTTGTTTTATTCTAACACATTGCTCAACTTCTATAAACTATAATCCTTACAGTCTGGTACACATTGATCGATTCATAATAATCCAAACACATTACATTGTTCATTTGCAAACAAATCCAAATACATTGGTCTAATTCTGATTTTCCTCTAAGCATTCAAACAAAAATTAAGCAAAACCGTATTTCTAAACAGTAAAGCACAAACAAACCATCAGACAAACTCGTTGCTCAACTTCTATAATCCAAACATTCCAGTTAGTCCACATACATTGTTTGATTCATGATAATACAAACACATTACATAGTTCAATTTTCAAACAATTCCAAACACGTTGCTCTAGTTCTGATTTTCCTCTGAGATTGAAACTAAACTTAAGCAAAACCATAATTCCAAACACTAAATCACAAATAAACTTGCAATTAAATTTAAGATATCGAATCCAAAGTCCAAACAACCAAAAACACAGCTCACTTCCAAAATCCATGAAAGGTTCCCAAACAAAAAGCACTGATCGCAATCAAATTAACTCATGCATAATTGAAGTGCAAAATTGTCAAAATCCAAACACGTTGATCAATTTCTAATAATCCTAACGCATTTCTCTGGTTCGATTTATCCAAACACATTTCTCAACTTCTATAATCATTACATTCTGGTTTATGCACACACACTGTTCGACAATTCAATACACAATACCAATCACATTACACTGTTCAATTTTCCAACAATTCCAAACACATTGCTCTGATTCTCATTTTCCTCCAAGCATTCAAACAAAATTCAAGCGAAAACGCAATTTTAAACCAAAAAGCACAGACAAAGTTACAGACAAACTCAGATACCGAATCCAAACAACCAAAGCAGCGCTCACCTCCAAAATCCAGCAAAATTTCACAAACAGCACCGATCGCAATCAAATTCACACATGCATCTCTTTAACCAAATGTGATCGATCAAATTCTCAATACACGTAACATTACATCACAAACCAAAAATGCAAGTGCAGAAACAGACACAGATACAGATACAGATACAGAAAGAGATAGAGATTGGAAGCTTACTATTCATAATTCATGACTGAATCCGATCACGATGAAACGGAGACGAAGACGAAGACGAAACCCTAGAAATGGTGCGTTCTCGCGAAGCAAACCAGAATTGATTTTCTGGTTCTGAAGGAGAAAATGAGGAGGAGAGTGAGAGAAGACCCATAAAGAAAGGACCGTCTGTTTTAGCGCCAATCTAATTCATCAGCTGAGACGACGTCGGATGCTCAGGTTTTTGCTAAGTTGCTCAACAAAATCTCTCTAGTTGTACTTTTTGCTTTATGGTCCCCATCGTATTTCTCTCTTTTCACCTAGACCCGTTAATATTAGGAATGACAATCTAATCTGAACCCAACAGGAACCCGATATCCCCGAAGAATGAGAGACGGTGCGGGAATTGTTTTCGGGTCATGGCAAGACAAAAATCTCTAAGGAATACAAGGCGGAAACAGAACAACTATACAAGTTCATGGACCAAATAAGAGTTTTATCTTTTAATTATAACAAAATCGACCTTATTTTGACGGATAATGAAGTACTCAAAGAAAACTAACTTCTAGTGGCTAAAAGTGATGTTACTTGAACGCTTTAAGTCGACCTACATTTATTGTTTAATGATAGACATGTCTTGATCGACTCTATTGTTGTATGGATTAACCTTCAACTCATAATAGGAGGTCAATGTAATAAACGGTCAACCTTAAGCAATTATGGGTAAACTTGTATAATAGTATATTTACCCTACAAACTCATTATTTTCTACCCTCTTTCTATTTAGTATCTATAAACATAAATTTACCATACCAACTTTTTATTCTATACTCTATTCCTCTACTTACATTTGAATAATCAACAATAAATCTTCATTGTTCTACAGCTATTCATATTCATTCTCAGAAATTATTCACAACTACATACTCTCCATTCAAAAGGAGCATTTTCAGAATCTGCTTTAAGGACAAAAATATGCATCCAAAACTAACATAATCAATCCCCAAAAGCGAATTTCAAATAAACTACTATCATGTTCCAAACCCAGCAGCACTAGACTGGAAATCAAGTTATTTCCCTCACCTGAAATCCATGTAGTAAAAACCTAACATCAGGTCAACACCATATTCTTTACACCCCCAAACCCGAATCGCTACCGTTACATTATGTACAGCGCCGAAGCAAACAACTACTGATCTCACTCCTACAACACTAAAATTGTCAAAGCATTGTACAAATAGAGGGATAATATACCTCGGGGGATGCAAAACCGAGCACAATTGGACAAAATTCCTAGCTATCAACAATCGAGCAAAGACTAATCTATAGTAGCAACTCAAGGATTGCTTTATGCTAATGAGCGGTGTGTTGGTCTTGTCACTGCCTCGTTTATCCTACTGAAAACTAATTTTAGGGGAATACAAGCTATGACGGGACCTTTGAGTTTCTCTACCACTGGTTTCCTCGCCTCGCTTTGCTTGTGGGAACCGGTCAATGAAGATAGCTTACGGATTTTTTTGGAGAGGAGCCCACATTTCCTTTTGCTTGGAGAATACCGTGATTGCAATGCCAAGTGCTTGGGAGGGATTCTTCTAGAAATTGAATGTTGTATATCGTCTTTAGGATAAGCTATGCTACTCATCAGAAGATCGGAACTAGCATCTTCCAAGGCTTCTACTGTTAGAGGGTGACCAACAATGGCCTTACCATTCAATTTACTCATTAGTGATACCAATGGAACGTGCTGCGGCCTGTAGCTAGCTTTCACCTCCAGAGCAACATCATATAACTGAGAATCGGCACCAAAGCTTCTAGTAGGGAAATCGGACATCTCATACCTAGAGTTGAGAGTAAACCGGGACTGAGGATAGGGAAGTGATCTTTGTAGGGTCTGCGAGCCATCAGGCTGGAGCTTCTTCACGCCTGTTGCCCCACTTGTATCAGGTTCTCTGTGCCTGGCCCAGTCGGGAAACCGGTCTGCCTGCTCCTCAGCAACCAGATTGGACCTCGCCGATGGAAGGGGCCCGCTAGTTCCGTTGCAGTCTACTTTTTGCTCAGAAACATCATGCAAATGCTCTGAATCAGGCAAATGAGAACTTGGTTCATCATCGACGTCCAATTTTTTTATCGAGACATGTTTTCTGTTCTTACTTAAATATCTTGAATTCCTCTTTCCTTTTGATTGCCACTTTGAAGTGTCTTTCTCCATTCTCTCACTAATGCTACCGACATGAAGATCTGCCAAGCTGGTGGAACCAACTTCATTAAGACCCTCGTTTCTCTTCAACGGGTCTTCAGCTTGTTGACCATTTTCAGGCTTCCCAGAAGAGTTAGACTTGAAAGTAGGAGGAAAATCTGGCAGGATCAAGTCACAAGTCAGTGTACAAAGAATCTGCACATTGTTCTACTGGGACATGGAACAAGATGAACAAACCATTTTTCTAATAGTAATCACTGGAATGAGTAAAGATATGTCTAGGATAATGACATTTCAGCCCAAAAGCGGCACCTGAATCTCAACATGCTGACTTGGCAAAAATAAACAATTTACCGACAATCCTACCGAAGCTCCTAATCATTCTAAATATAAGACAAAATCATGTCAAGAGAAAAATTTACTAAGCCGGCACGTAGGTGCAAAAGCACGAACATACAAAGACCTCATATAGTCATATGCCGATCAACGGGCAAGCACAGTCGCAAGAGTGCACATTCAAACAGACAGTTTCCAGAATGTTTTATTCAAATTCCTTACCAATATTTCATGCATGATATTCATATCTACAACAGTGTGCTATGATGAGATAGGTGACAGATACTTTGAGAGAATTGAAGATATAGTCAGACTCGTTCTAGATCAGTCCTTACTCTCATATTAATCAGCTACTAGGTCTGAGGACCATCATCAAATTAAGAATGTAAGTGAAAGATGGGAAAAGGGTTAAAGAAGATTCTATACTTAGACGCTCAGAGCATGTTCAGCAACTATTCATAGTTTTCACAACGCTAAGACAGAAAGTTTAATGACTTGTAGATATAACAGTGCATTGTTATTCAAAATATTAACATTTGAAAGAAAGCATACCTGTAGAGTTTTTATCATCCCCAACAAACGGCACATCAAATAACACATCAGAAGAATCATTCACTGGTAACCCTGATACGCCGGAAATCTCATTCTCCTTTGTCATGCTATTAACATGGGAAGGATCAGGAGGGTGTTTAAAAGCACTAAGTGTAACTCCATTCTCAGATGAAGCCACTGTGCCTTTTGAATTATTAGTAACTGCCGTTGGAACACTTTTCTTCGACTCATTGCATTCTATTCCAGATAATTTGCTTTCGGACATCCCCCGAAGAGGGGAAGCACTTACACTGGCAAGTTGATCACATGTAACCGGAACAGAAACCATAGCCGTACTCTCCAAAACCTTTGTCAATGGACGGCGACGGTTTCTCCTTTTCAAGAACTCGTGAACATTTGAAACCTGAGATCTTTTTCTTTTCAATGATGATGAATATGTTTTGCTGCCATTAGCAGGACTGTCGTTAGACACGCAGTTGGCATTGTTAGAATCACATAGTGAAGCATTGTCCTGTTGAGCTACTTCGAGAGGTCCGGTGTGGCCTTTTATTTTCGACACTACACCCATGCCTAGATCCTCGAGTCCTCTCATTCGCTTGATACCTTCTGTTCCATCATCCTCTGAATCATTGGGGGTTCTTCTTCTCCTTCCGTTCATAGATTGCACCTTAGAAGCAATTAGATTATCTGGCTCCTCAAAGGATATACCCGATTGAGATAATTCCATAGCTGAATTCGAATGGTCTTCGGAGTCACTCACTTCATCACTTGTACCCGCATCCTTGTTCTCATCTTCATTGCCAGAACTAGACGTGGTAGGTGATTCTCTAGGCGAATTACCTTGCTCGCCGCCAGAATTATCAGTTCTAGAGCAGAAGTCAGGACGATCCTTGCCTAGGCGAGCACTCTCAATCTCAAGTGCATGAAGAATAGCATCTTCCCTCCGAGCATACTTCACTGCTTTTTTATTAGAATTAGCTGCAGATGCCTTTGCTTTTTCAATACATTCATCATACTCTCCACAGCGAAAAGCCTTGACCCGCTTCGACTTTTCAAGATTATACCAGTCCCTGAACCAATAACGGAAAATAATTATGTCAATATAATTGATATGTAAAGATCCATAGAAAGCTTGCAAATCTCACAACTTAGCTGGTAAAACCATAACAAATCAACATCTAAAACTACAATATAGCCACCAAAGCCTGCATGTAATTTTCCTTGTACAGTGAACAGCAAGATCTTACAAGCAAGTTATTTACTTGAGAACTATGCGGAGCTACATCGCAAAGCAATTACAACAAATGAATGACATTGGTAGTTAATGCCCCCATTTTTTTGGAATTGGAAAACATATATTAGCTTATGCTTTCGTGTAAAGGAAGGTTATACCATACATTCATAGGGTGAAGATTTAATGTTGCAACAAACCAAGAGCCAATTAACTAGTAGCAACATTTCTTATTGTTGTTCTTTTTTACCACGAGGCACAAAAAATGAATGTTGTCAGCCCCAAACCGATGACTCTCTATCAAATGTCTTCACCATTTCTCATGCAATCTATCCAAAACAAACCATAGGGTGGGTTATACTAGTCCAAAATAATACTACACGGGACACTTAATGGCTACACAAAACATCAGCTTAGGAACACCGAACACTTCTGGGAGTACTCTGCCGAAGTAGGACACATACTGGATCATGGTAGACAGAAAATTATCAGAGAATAACTTATTTCCCAAACATAATAAATAATCCTTGTTAGAAAGTGATATCAAATGAAAGAAAAATAACTTGAACAAGGACGTGGTAAGTTCACACAACAATCTAAGCACATGACACGCTCACGAAATGAAGACACATACTAAGTGAAACCATTTGGCAAAGTCCTTCAACTCAAAAGCTCGGCGGATTCCCAACACCAATAAACCATTATTTTTTCTGTACATCTCTTCGGTGGAATTAGGGGGTGAGCATTGGTTAGCTACACCCAACTAAGATCATACGGGAAGCACTTCAAATGGGGTGAGCATTAAGATCGTTCCCTTGTGACCTTAAGGTAAAACAACCCAATGACCCTTCCAAAACCCGACAGTGGATTGGTGGCAGACTTACGCATAGAGTCGCCCTTTCGAGAAGAACATCAAATGAAAACACAAAACAAGCAAAAATTATCAATATGCACAACAACAAACTATGCATCCGAAACCATCGACTGCAACAATTAGCAACAAATACATGTAACAAAACCAATTGAAATCAAGCCAACTACACCAATTGAAACCAGCCCATAAAATAGTAAGTAATTAAGCTTTACAACAGAAGTAGACACTCACACACTAGCGTCCTCCCGGCCCAGGAGCTTCACCGGAGTTCCAGATCTCGGCGAAACCAAACAACCCTCCGACAGCTCCTCCAGACCCATTATCCTTCCCGGCCACCACGACCCGTTCCGCCGCCGGACCCACACCAACCCTCCCACCGACGGATCAATGCTCTTCGTACTGTCCTCTCTAGGCTCGGCAGAGCTTCCCATCTAACCAAACCCTCAAATACAGCTCCGACACCAAAAATCAATCTCAACCCTCCATTTTCAACCACATCCAAGCCTCAAAAATCACCATAAACCTCCCGTTCATGAACAAACGCAGCCTAAAAGTAAAGCCACGGAGCAAAATCAGGCAAAAAAATCTCACATGCAACACAAAACCCCGAACAGAAAAATGAAACACCAGGGTTTATCAATGATAAGAGATCTGATAGAGACCTTCCCAGAAAACAGAGAAGATCTATATAGCCGGTTCTACTTATTTTTCAATAAAATAATGTTCGAAAATTGAACTCATTTTCGTTTTCTCAGCTTGAGTGTTGTTGATTTTCTGATCTTATTCAGAAATCAGAACCATTTTTTCTGGGTTTTTAGCTCTGTGAATAGATTTTCTGAGACCCTTACAATGAACTGACACTTTAGAGAGATAGAAGGAGAAAGTGATGACAATGGCTCGGATCAAAACTGTACCTTTCTCTTTTCTGCAACTCAGAGAGTAGAGAGAGAGAGAGAGTGTGGTGAGATAGAGAGAGAGAAAAATAATAAAATAAATAAATAAATGTTTTTGTTTTCACTTTACCTGCAGTTTTTATACGGTTTCTGCAGTTTAATGCCACGTCATCGTAAAGCAGCGAATCAGCTCCCAGGGTCGGATGGGTCCCATTTAGGCCCAATTAAATTGACAAAATAAGAAAAGGCCCAAAAACAAAATAAGCAGCCCAACTATCACAGTCCATCAAACGGTTCGTTTCACTACTCAACTAAACGGTGTCGTATCTTCCGGACCTCTAGGTATTTCTTCTCTTTCACGCTCATGGTGAGCCTGTGAGCTCGACAGAGAGGACTATCACTGAGAGAACCGGAAGGAATCAAATCAGAAAGCTCATCACAAGATTCACAACCATGACAGGTAATTTTCCCATAATTTTCCGATTCTCAGGTTTCAATAACTGTTTTGTGATTGTTTTATTGGATATTCAATTGCACGGCGAGCCCAAAATTGTTGAACTGTTTTTAATTGTTATATTTGTAACTAAGATTTGATTTTGAACTGTTCTTAATTAATTTCTTTGGAAAATATTTTGTGGGTTTTGCTTGTTGGTGATATTGGTGGACTGGGTAGTTACTGTTTCGACGAAATTGTAGATTTCCGGGAGCTGGATTTGTATGTTGCTTTATATGACAATGTTGATGCTTTTGTCACTTGGGTTTATGGTATAATGTGGATAATTGTAAGAAAGATATGGAATTTATGGATTAAATTGTCAGCATTTTTAGTTGTTGGATAGAGAAGCAGCTTCTCAGTTATAATGTGCATAGGTGTTTGGGTGGTGGAAGATTGTTCACCTAATCTATTAGAAGTGTTTAGCTCTATAATCAAGCAAAACATTCATGGCACTGGTAACGGCAAGAAGGCAGCTAAATCCGATCTCGATGCACTAGTTAGTGTTTAAACTTTCAAGGGATCAACAAAACTTTCCACATTTTAATTCCCGTGTTGGATAGAGTGCAGCTTTTCGGTTTTATTGCGTCTTAGTGTTTTGGGTGGTGGAAGATTGTTCACTTAATCTGTTAGTTTTCTCTTTCTTCCCGGCAACCGAAAGTGTATAGCTCTCCTATGAAGCAAACCAGCCATGGCACTGGTTACGGCAAGAAGGCAGCTAAAATTGATCTGGATGCACTAATTAGCGTTTCAACTTTTCAGTGCTCAACAAATTGTCAGCATTTTTATTCATGTGTTGGATAGAGATGCAGCTTTTCGGTTTTATTGTGTTAGTGTTTTGGGTGGTGGAAGATGGTTCACTTAATCTGTTAGTTTTTTTCCTTGGCAACCAAAAGTGTATAGCTCTGTAATCAAGCAAACCACTCATGGCACTGGTTACGTCAAGAAGGCAGCTAAATTCAATCTTGATGCACTGATTATTATTTTTTCAATGGCTCAATTAATGTATGTCAAATTCATGTGCTATGGTTTATGGGCGTTGGCGGCTTTGGGTAGTACAATGAAACTTATTAGAAATAGAATTCTCAATTGTAATAATAATAAAAAAAAAAGTCTTCCTTTTTTCCCCAATTCACAATCGGTTATATTCATCTGATTGAACTGTGTGTAGCAATTTTCTCAATCTTAAAGGCATGTTCTCAGATTATTTGCAGGAGCAGGAGATGGAAATTGAGGCATTGGAAGCCATACTTATGGATGAGTTCAAAGGTTTCGCCTCTTCTGCATTTGGATACCGATTGCTAATTATGTTTTCTGTTATCATTCTACTCTTTCTTTATATGACTTATGAAGAGCAATATTTTGATAGAAATTCACTCTGGTGAGAGCGGGCTGAACACTTCCAACCGTTGCTTCCAGATAACGCTAACTCCACAGGTCCACAGTCTCCTTCTCTTAGCATGGCTCTCAGTTTGTACATTCTATTTGGCGTATGTCATATAACTCTACAAATTCCTTTAGACAATATGCTTAAGATGATTGGTTTAGAATGTGCAGTTTAAAAACCAATATTTTAATCAACGTGTAATGTAATATCATTTTTTAAGCACTTATGTTGAGTAATGCCGCTGTTGTAGATTGTATGAATCAAATTATCATTTCGAATTGACTTCTTATAATAGTATGTTTTGATTTTTATGTCAATTGGTTATGAATAAGTAGGCATCAACTCCACAGTTCAAGCAATTGTCTGACTTCATACTTTGAGGTCAATCATTTAAATTCAGATTATACACTCAAAGAACAATATAAATATCATAATAAACTGAAATTATATAGGCAATCTGTTTTGTATGAGGAAGAATTTTAACTTTCTGTTTCTTATGGTTAAAAGTTTAACACTTGCCTTTTGTTCTACAGAATGATGATGATGATATGCCAACAACTACTCCAGGTAATTCATTTTGTTCATCAATTGGCCCATTTCATAATAGTATTATCATTTACGGCAGTTAATTGTTCTTTTGGTCATCATCAAAGTTCACTTAATTTGTTTGAGAATTTTGTTTGTCAGTGTTCCTAGATTGGGATCTTAATAATTATCCATTTGATCTGCTCCAAATTCTTTGCAGTTCAGCTGGGATTAATTTTCTCTCACACAGAAAAATATCCAGACGAGCCTCCACTTTTGAATGTGAGAAGGTTAGTGAGTATATTCTTCCACTGGCTAAAGGCTCTCGTAATCTAAGTATTGGTAGTTCATACTTCAGAGTTGATATTTCTATTTCGAAAATGGACCTTCACTTTGACTTTTTGAATTTTCCTTTATTTGTGAACACTTTTTTCTAAAGTCATATGAGCATACAACCGCATGACTATTCATGTTTAGCATCGGTTGCAGTCTGGTTGTTCACTTGCTTTATATTTATTTTCTGTTTTAAAAATAGTTCTGACAATTTGGATTTTGGGTTTGCCATACAAATGGTGCATGCTGCGCGAACCGATCTTGAAAATATTCAGGTCTATTTGAGTTTACCCGAACCTGTAAACATGCAGGTCGGGTTTGGGTACCCTCAGGTTCGGGTGCAAATTGTCAGTTGTGCCCTTTAGTCATGATTCATGACTTTGTCATTATAAAATTTGCGATTGATTAAAAAGTAGTCCACTATTACTTGCGTGGTAGTCTAAGGTTTCAGAAAATCACAAACCAAGGGTATGTGATAGTTCTATGCAATCAACTTTGTATTATATATTTGGATTAGGGATTTTCTTTAAAAGAAAAATAAAGCTCTAAATTACTATAGGTAATAATTTGTGGATGCAATAGTTTTTTGTTTTGGTCACTTCAAATAATCTTGACCTTTCTGTTTGTCTCCCCAGTTTGCGAGGAATGAATACAGAAGATCTTAGAATTTTGAAAGAAAAGCTTCTACAGGAGGTAAGCTTCTTTTAGGAGTTGTATTTTGTTGTAATTGACCAGAAACTACTAGTAACATCAGCTACTTTAGCTGGTATACACACACACACACTCCTGCAAACACATACAATACTAAATTTTTTAGCTTTTCCATTACTTGATAAATATGTTATAGGCATCCGAAAATCTTGGGATGGCTATGATCTACACACTTGTCACATCAGCTAAGGAGTGGTTGTCTGAAAGATTTCGTCTAGATGACGACGACAATGCTGAAGAAGAAGCTGCAAAAGATGAAGTATGACTATTTAATAACATGTTTACATTGCACAACAAAAAACTATCTTCATTTTTGTACATTGATAGTAGGTATTATGTAACCCATATTGTTATACCTTCCATAAGTTATGATATTCTTCCATATTATGCTTCTGTTTCTGAGGAGCTATTTCTTCTTTTCCAGGTAGTTGTGCCACATGGTGAAGCAGTCACGGTTGAAACATTTCTAGCATGGAGAGAAAGGTTTGAAGCAGAATTAGCACTAGAACGAGCCAAGTAAGTTCTTCTTGTTTGTTGGGTGATTTCATCATTGCAAAACAGATTACAATGGTTGGTGATAGTCGTTGATTGCCAAAACTTCCATATTTCTTGGACTGAAATCCAAACTGGTCCTAATCTAGTCTGGGAATGGACCGAATTTAATTTTAAAAATTACTTACTAAAGAGAAAAGTTAAGGAAATATATTTTTTTTTAAAATGTAGTTGGAATGAATTGAGTGAGCATTGAACAATAATGTAGTAGATTGTATTGAAAGTGATAAATAAAAAATTAAATACATTGTCTAATAGAATAAATTAAAAAAAAATCTCCGCCCAATCATAAACATCCCTAATTTTGTGTTCCACCTTTACAATAGTTAAATGAAATCCCCGTGGTTTAATTTTTGCATCAACTCATTATGGTTCTTGTGAATTTGGGTACTAAAACAGAGGGTCACACCTTTTCTTGAGTCTGAACTATGATAACCTGGGTGTTTTCCTACATGTTAATGGTTGAGTTTGTCCGATGTTCTTGCTAGCCTAGCCGTCTGATAGTAGAAAACTTAAGCATTAGGACAGGAGGGTTGATCTGGGCTGCAAATTGGCCAGCCTCAAACCTTGATGGCACATATCATAGCTGATCCGGTTAAACTTTACTCCAACCCCAAAGCTTATGCTATTAGCTCAAGGACCTAACTTGTATATCACATGCTCATTAGTTTCACATTCTTTCAGTTTGGAATACTTTAACACTCTCATTCGCGTGTAGGCCTGACAACAGTGGCTTTGCACGTGAACCAATAACTAATTAGGAGGTAACACAAACGGATCACTAGGCCCAAATAAACCAGCTTACCATGTTATACTTTACTCCAATTCCAGGTGGAGGGTCCATCTAGTATATCAATTGTTCATTATCTTCACAATTTTTCAACGTGGGATACTTAAACAAGCTCAAGTCTATGTAATGCTTGCTGCTGCTACATCACTATGGAACATGCTTACTTATAGTTTTGGTTTTATGGTTGTATGAAATGCTGGTAGTAAAAGGATTATGAAGAAGGGGAAAGTTTGGCCTTTGGACTATATATTCCAAGAAGTTGTTACATTCTTAACGCAAGAAAAGTACAGCCATAGGCTACATTACTTTAGCACCGGTAGAAGGTTTATATTTTGCTCACAACATTGTGTGCTCTACATGTCCTACAGTGTACATTGTAGGCATGAATTTTGAGAGAAGAGTATAAACTAATAGACTGGACATGATATCCTTGATCTGTTATGCAACATTTTTGTAGCAAACTGTTCAATTCAAATACACAAAATATTACTTTTACACATTTGCTTGTAGCCTTTCTTATTTATAATTGACAATGTGCCACCTTTCAGGCTTATGCCCGAGTCTGCACTCTCAACAACCAAAGAAAAGAAGCTCACGGGAAGACAGTTTTTTGAGACGGTATGTTCTTCTCAGCTTCCTCTTTGATTGGGAGAATATGTACAACTTATATCGTGTTCAACCATACCATGTGTTGCAAAAGATAAGCAAATCTAACTAATAACTGGGGTAGCGTTTGGATTAGTTTTTTGTATTATTATTTTTTTTTTTAGGAATGAAAATGAGATTCCAATTCATATAGACTTTCTGGTTATCAGAAATCAGAATGACTTTGGAATGAGAATCTCATACCGATTCTTTTAATCCAAACGCTACCTAACATGTTTGGCTTAGGATCTCTTACAACGTAGTTTAAAAGTTAACAGGATTCTCTAATATTTATGATAATGGAAAAATAATCTATAGAGATTAGTCACCTAATTCTATAGATTTTTCATCAATCGCAAATAGTGTTTTGGGTAGGCATTTGTAAACAATCAATTTTTTTATCATCATAACACCTTGGAAAAACAGGACAGAGTTGTGGCTACGACTAAGAGCAATCTTATGCAAGATCACATTTCTGGAGGCAATCATTGCTTTCATATTTAGAGGTTCTCTACCCATGTTAGTTAGGTATGGTGGCATAAGCGGGCCACCTTATCACGATAGTTTGATATTGGATTAGATGTGTTATTTATTATATCCCCTGGTGGGTTACCCGGGGAAGTGTGGAACCACTTCAACTATGCATGTTTGATTGTAATCTGAAAAATGAGAAGTTGGTTTTCTCAAAAAGATAGTTTGATTCATGAAAATTGCATATAATACATGCAATGATGCACCTATTTTTCTTTCCCGCAGAAAGGTTCAGTGCCGATTGCTGAAGAGATTGACGAAGAAGACGACGAAGATATTGACTTCGATGAGGACGATTTTGAAGGTAACTCCGCCCCCCATAAATTTATAGACGACGTCAATAGTCCTAAAGAGCAATGTTGTGTCATGTAAGAGATTAACAAACTTTATTCTTTGGTGTAACAACAGATGATGAAGAAGATATGCTTGAGCACTATCTGGCCGAGAAGTCTGATTCGTCCGCTCACTCTTCGAGGAGAGGTAATTGAAAAACAATTATTGCTGTGATATGAAGGCGAAACTTATGTCAAGAAGCACAATTCGAAATGCAAAATCGACTCTCGTATCTTTTCGCATGGTCATGCACATGTAATTTTGCCCTATTTACGTCTTTGATGGAAGAAAGTGAGATGTAGGGTTTAGTTACTATAATGTTTCTTTCATCTGAATGTGGAGGTTTGATAAGAGGATTGTCTAAAAGATATAGTGATGTCATTGTTGTAATTTTGATACATTGAACTTGCAATTTCTGGCATGATAAAATTATCAGTATTTGGTGTTTCTGTTGAACATTTTCTTCTGTCCTCAATGTTCATTACATGTTGCAGCCATTAGTAATTACTAAGATTCAATGAGATTTCTAGTCTTCTTGTCGAATCAAGCTAGAGCTGACAATTTTTTCCCGAAATCGTGGGCACTTGATACGATTTGAAAAAAAATACAGAAATGTTTATCCTGAGAATATATAAATATTTATAAGTTACAATAAACAATTAATAATAATTTTATTTCCAAGCTCACCATCAAAATAGTTTCACAAGACTGCAGCAAACAAGATCTAGCCAATTCTAAACCAATCCATGATAAACCTCTCCTATTCCACCACTAGAATTACTAGTACATGTTTTTTTCTTGCATCAATTGTATCTTAAACAAATTTTTCCACATTATGTTACAAAGATATATGCTACAGATTTTTGCCATTTTCCTGACGCAACAATGATTTCAAAGGATCTTGGAAACCATAATTATCTCCGGCTTGTGACCAAAGAAGTGTCTTCGGATGATTCATTAGTGAAGGTCAAAGCGCGATCAAGCTTTTGTGGAGCACAGTAATGTTTATACGCATCCTTGGTCGGTCATGGCTTGAGCGATTGTGAGAAAAGCAGAAATGACTGCTCCGTGCACCAAGGCTCTGTCAAGAATCCGAGAAACTAAATTTAAGACTTACCAATTACCATATACATGCCAAATAGAAACAAAAACGTAAATGCTAAGCAATCGGTGTAGACTATTGCTCATAAAAAGAAGAGAAAATGTGGATAGGGGAAGAGCGTACTCGGGATTCTCTTTTTGATAACCGAAATCAGTTGCTGCTTTGATAGCTCGTTGGTATGTTTGTTTCATTGCTTCCTGCCAGTAACATGCAAGGTGACGATGAGAAAGTGAAAAAAGAAGTCCGAAAATTTTGATAGCAAACAAGAGAGAGGCTATAGCAAAAGGGCCTATAGCAAAAATTATTATAAAGAATAAACTCAAATCTATGCAGAGGTCATACAAAATGATCTTAAAGTGTCCAAACCCGACAGGCGACAACACTACTTCCAAAAAAATTAATGAAAAGGTATAATAAAATGCTGTTGTTGTTGTCGTCGTCATTGATATAATTCTAAGTCTACAACTCATGTTAGATTCTTCTTACAAGGCAAAGTAAGAGGGACAGGTATGTTCAAATAAGGATTTATGCTCTCTATCGATTCATTTTAAATCAATTTCCGACCAGTAAAAAAAATATCGGCAAACATCAAGTTTATTTGGTTCTAGCGGCATTTAAGATTCTGTAAAACCAAATAATTACGAACGTATCGCTGTGAAGTTTTCAGGCAGTACCAACCTACAAGCTTATTTAGACTCATGAATATATTCTTTCACCCATATGAATACAAGTATGTAGAGTCTTACCTGTAACTTAGATTCAAAGTCCTCAGGCGACCAGTGAATCAAATTGCACTCCTGGTTTAGTTCAAGTTCTCCAGCAACAACCTGCAACAAAATTGATCACATCAATAGCTGTTGAGCATGCAAACGAGATATATGAAGCACAGTATCCATTGAGTTTAAAGGCGCACCCCTCCAGCACCAGCGGCCATTGCAGGAGCGATAAGAACATTAGCTTTTCTCAGAACGTCCACAGCTTCAGGGGTACACGGCATAATAGAGCCTAAGGATAGCGATATTGATACATCATCAGCATTAAATTGAAAAGTGTAAACAAACTAATTAAAAGCCATTATATGCCATACAGGAAGTCCTACCTTCTACTAGAATACGACAACCCGAATTAACCAAATTAATGGCATCAGATTGATCGATTTCATTTTGGGAAGCACAAGGAAATGCAACATCACACCTTTCAGTCCAAGGTTTTGCTTCGTCATAGTACTTTGACCGAGCATATGTCTTTGAATAGTCCCTGCAGATGTTGTCAAATGTACGAAGAAGTAGGTCTTCAGTAATGAAAGATACAAGTTTGGTAAAACAAGTAATCGAAGACACCAACCTTAAACTTCTCTGTTGAGCTTTGATATCTCTCAAAAATGATATTTTCATGTAATCGAATCCGTCCTCATCCACCAAATATCCTTTTGAATCTGTGCAATAGTTAGCAATATGCATGTGATTTATGCCATAAGCGCAAATTAATAATAATAATTCCCATAGATGCTTGAGATTGGCAACACATGGGTTCGAAGAAATTCACCGAGGACCCAAACATACCAGATACTGTAATGGGAAGTGCGCCGTAAGCAACGAGCTTCTCTAGAACATGCATTGCAATCTTACCCGATCCACTTACAGCACATCTGGAGGAAAAGTTCATATAAAAACAGAACATAACTCATTAATTTACATGAAAATCTTCAAAACTCTTCTTGAACAGTCTTCAAGCCGTTAAGTTTTTAGATGAACAACAAGATAAATATGCTGTTTCTCGCAGTGAAACAGAAAATTGTATGTTAATTTCTCATAACTAAATAAGAACCTTAGTCCCTTGAGTTCTTTATTCATGTCTGCAAGTATAAGTTGGGAGAAGAAAACCTGCAAACACATGGAGACTGTTGAATTCCGAGATGTTCAACAAAGACACAATAATTCATAAAGCCTACAGAAAGACTTATATATAGTAAGAAAAAGATAAATCTACCAAAATGGTCCATGGACCAATTTAGCCCCTCAACTAATTTAATGCCAAAATGGCCCTCTAATAAATAAACTGACAAAAATGGTCCCTAGTTAAGACATTCAAAATTCACCCATCACACAAACCAAGTTGAGATGACGAAATTACCAGCCCATAGCCAGTAGCTTCAGTTCGAAGACTAGAGCCAGACCAAAATATCCTCGGCCCTGTAAAACTTCCCTGCATAAGTAAGGCATACATATGAAAACCTAAAGACAAATCACTTACATCTTATTGAAATGAATCTAACACGAGAAGTAATTTGAAGTGATGCTATTAGTAATAACTTGGATAAGTACCTGAAAATGACCAGCTAGACGCCTATATTGTCCAAAGAGATACCCCATTTCCCGTGTGCCAACACCCATTTCCTCTGATGGAAGGTCCTAAATTGTATATACATCGTAAAACCAGATATGCAGAACTTGGTTAAAAAATCCATGAACCAATTGAAACGTTTAAAGCCACAACCTTCTTCTTACCTTATCAGGGCCTAAGTAACGATAAATTTCATTCATGAAACTTTGGCAAAAGCGCATTATCTGCCAGCAGGAGGTTCACATGAGAGCAGCTTTCAGAACTAAAAATCTTTACAAACATCACATATGATGAAATTTTACCTCATTATCACTTTTTCCTTTGGGATCAAAATCACTTCCACCAGCCGCCCCTCCTAATTTATACGGAGATAAAGCATTCTTTAAAGTCTGCAGAGAAGTAGAAAGAAGAACATTATAAAATATTCACGAGAATTTATAATCTAAAAGACAGGTATCTTTGGTAGGAGGTGCTAAAATTGTTCTGGTTCCAATTTATTTTCATAGCATTTAGGAAAAGCATCTATAATTTGATTGCATTATGTAACATTGCAATTTCTTTCGGCCGTTATCTTTATGTCTCTATTCTTTTTCTCTAGAAGAGTTAACAGCGATCTAGGGGCTGAGCAATCCTAAAGATTATGGGTTTCTTACAAATACCTACCTTACCATTCAGTATGCAGACCACAAAATTGGAAAGACTTGAAAGGCAGGTAAGGTTTTTGACACAGCAACGCCACTAAACTACATAAGAATAAAACTTATACACAAGACATGAATTGAGAAGCATGAACACCTGAATATATAATACCTGTTCAAACCCGAGAAACTTGGCAATGCTTAAATTCATTGATGGATGAAAACGAATACCACCCCGACATGGACCCAGTGCCTGGTTAAATTGAACCCGAAAGCCACGATTGACATGTGTCTCTCCCCTGTCATCCACCCAGGGAACTCGGAAAAGAATCATACGTTCAGGTTCTAACAAGCGCTCCATGATGTTGACATAACTGAAAATATTTTAGTCACGTCATTATATGCATTGAACTTTACTGTGGACTCTTTTTTGCTTTGCATAAAGAAGTTGAAAATGACACTACTACATTAGAGGAACTCACTGGGTATTCTTTGCAATTACTCTTTCTAAAGCATGAACCACTTCTTGTACTGATTGTATGAACTCAACCTCATGAGGATCCCTTTTAAGTGCGGCTTCAACAATTGATCCAGCAGTTTTTGACATAAGAGCTTCATATAAAAGAAATATCAGAATGGCCAAAAAAGAGAGGAAAAAAATCAAGAAGCAGAGAACTTAAAAATGAATGCAAGTATTAGAATTCAGAAATTCATAAACACTTGTGAAAGTTTCAAAATTCTTTGAACACATATGGGGTCATTAAAGTCTAAAATGCTAAAAGCCTAGAACCAAAATTTATGGGGAACCAAAATAAAACTCTCTACTATATTCACTTTCATGATACAATAATCCCATAATGCTTTTATTTTTTAGGGAGAGAGAGAGAGAGATTAGCCGTCAGTTCAATCACCAAAAGCACCATCAAAACGATCATTTGTGTGTGTGTGTGTGTGTTTGTGGCAAAATCGTGAAAAGCAGACTTAACTCTTAAGTGGACACTACACATTAAACATGAGTTAAATGCAAACCTAGTAAGAAAATAAAGGAGATCAACTAACCTTTCACATATAGGGGCTTGTCAACAACAATCTTATCCTTGGAGGCCATCTGGAGACGCAAAGCCTCTTTGTGAAGCAAACTATTGTTGTGCTCTTCAAGTGCACTCATCTGCATATTTCGACTGCCTTCGTTCCCATAAGGATTCCTCCTATGCTTCCTACCATACTCTCTACAAACCGAGCAAAATATCCTCGCAGTCCCATCTTTGACATCGACATATGCCCACTTGTATGTATCAGCCCATTCCTCTCTCCATCTTTTTACCACCTTCTTCTTCCTTTTGTTCGGCTGTGACTTTGAAATATCTTGATCGTCGTTAGGAATTTGAGAAACCATTACCATCTGTTTGCTCTCGTCGTGCTCTTCAACAGAAGGTTCTCGTGGTGGGCCACCAATGAGAGGGGTGGTCGCATAAGAAGGGTCGTCATCTCCTGGTCCAATTTCCAAATCTATCTCTTCTCCAAGTTCCCTAACCACCAAGTGATGTCTTTGCGCATGCTGGATCAAATTCATATCATCCATCGTGGAATTCATCACCAATCCACCACTCGGTAGCAACATTCAGCATGACAGTTTTACACCTCGGAATCTTCAACTTTGTTAACACCAGAACCTCATAACAATTTCCGCTGAAACTGTTCCATACATTAATTGATATTATTGCTTAATATTGATTGTAAAAAGATGAAGGAAAAGGAAAACAATGAAAATTTAAAATCTTAACAAACTTAATATTGGTAATTCATGCGCAACTAACTTTCTAAAAAGGAAATAGAACATTCATTTTGGGACATAAGTTTTAGAGAAACAATACGCTCACTTTGGGACAAAGGGAGTACAAACTTTGCTTACCAAATAACACAACACAATTAATTGCTTGTAAAAAATAAGACTGCAAATTCAAGTTTTTAAACTTCAGTCTTCTGATTCCAGCATTCTCACACACTATCAACTACCAAATTGGAACATAGACCAAAAAAGTAATAAGAACTCGAACTCCCAACTATTTCCTAGAACCAAAGCTCAGATTACCATACAATTTAAATCCACCATCATAGATTCAAATTTAACTTCTAATCTACCTTTCTCAACATTGTTACATCAATCAGAAGAAACTTAGTTCTATACAAATCAGATTCATATTAAACCCATAAATATGGATTGACCATCACTTCATTTCGGTACACACATGACATGGATTCAACTAACACCACTTCTCACTAATACCAGCACTCAGTTTTCTCATAAAATCCAAAATTCAGACCTCTTATCTATCGACCCTTTAACTGTTTAGTACACCAATTGCTAAAACTCAGCAAACTAACTTAAATTCCAAACAACTGAGCTAACATAAATAAAACTAGCAAACCCCAATTTCATAATATATTCCACTACTCAGTCTTCTCAGCAGACAAACAAGAGCCCAAAAAAAAAAAAAAACCTTCTATAAACCAAATTAAACCACTACCCACATCAATTAGTAAATTAATTTCCCCAAAAAAATCCCAAACCACACCAGCCCACTAGTTTTCTAGCCAAAATGAAAAACCCCAGAATTGAAGTGATGATAAAGTCTCAACCTTTCGAAGCACCCAGGAGCTATCTTTCGATTTTGAAGATAACCCAGAAGCTGGAATCGACAAAAATAAGGAAATACCTGTAAAATCATGCAGAAAACACCGACTTGACAGGCCAAAGCTTGCAGTATCAAAGTGGCGGTTGTCACTTTCTTTTCAATTAAAATTAGAATACGATCGTGCCCGTGAAAGAGGAACAGTCTCGCACTTGTTGATCAGATTCTGCTGATTTTTGTATATGGGAATTGAGAAAACGAACTGTTGTTGTGATTGTAGCAGAAGAGAAGTAGATGGAGAAATAAAAAAAAAATAAAGCTTTAGCTGGTAATGAGATTTTCTCAGAACTGCACTTTCTTTCTGTGGGGAAAAAACTACAGGTCAGACTCAGACATGAAACAATGGGAGGGCAAATTCGGTAATTCACATATCTAATACAATATTTTCCCATGGAAAATTAATCATAATTCACATATAAACAAAACCCATAAATTGTATTTTTTGTTGTTGTTGTTGTTGTTGGATTTAGAGCTTACAATTTGATTTTCGTATTAAATTCGAGCCATGTTTTTCAGAGTCAGGTTGGAAAGACATAACTCGAATTCAGCTTTAAAATGGTGTGAGTTTCAAATCACAATTCGAGTTTTACGTGTAAGATGTGTAGATTTTCTTGACTAATTTCTTTTATCAAATTTACTTTATGCAATTCGAGCTTTAGTGTTTGAACTCTTAATTCGAAAAACATATTGTATATTTATTTATAATTTATTACTTGACATGTTATTTTGTCCAAAATTTGTTGCAAACAACGTTCCTTCATTTAACTCATCCGTCAAAATTTGTCAACTTGATAAATTTTAGTTACATCTATTCTCAATGAATTGATGTAATCTTGTGTAATCTACAGAAGAAGAAAAATCAAGAAAATACTATTCTTAATTGATTGGTTGAATATAACCCCCAAAAAATATTTATTTAACTTCAACAACACTTAATAAAAGCTCTTTCAAGTTACAAAGCTTATAAATATATAAAGAAATCTATGTTGGTGATTGTAAATTAATGTTTTGGATTTCCAATAATGCTCAAAAATCACAATCCTATGATGATATAGCCTAATGGGTTGATAGCTAAACAAATGTAATTGGGCATCAAATAGGTGGAGATATTTATTTAAATTAAAAAAAATTAACAAATAAATAATGAAATTAATGGGTGCCCATGGAAATAGACCTACCCATATCATTTTTAATGAACATAGGAGCATGAATACAATTTTGCTAGCCTTATAGATCACCAATTATATATATGGTAGGATTTTAACTTAACCCCATTGGGTTAGGGTTTGGTATTTAATGCAAAAAAATTAAGAATAATAGCAATTGTGTGGCCTCAAGAACTCAACTCTGATGTTTTCTTTCAACTACCAAATCAGTGCTCATAGCTACTTTCTCACAAACAAATGAGGGACATATATATTGGCATTAGCATTATTCACTAGTCAGTAAAAGAAATTGTTGCTTGCATGGTTACAAGCAAAATCACAAAAATTGCCCCAAAAATCTACAAAAATTGGGGCCAAAATCATAATGTTACAAGCTCTTCTCTGAAACATATCTATATAGCCATATACAATGCCCTTCAAGTTTTGAGAAGCATGCGAAGGCCGCGCACAGGTTTGTGATATACAAATGGGTTTCGAGGAAAATGCTTCAATGTTTCAATCCTTCGTATACGAAAGCGCGAAATCTTTGATCCTCTGTTTGAGGTTCTGCACAGAGTAGGAGAAGCATAAGTGAAACTCCCGACTTTTTTCAGATAATAAGCAACTGAAACGTGAGTGAAATCTGAAAGCTAACACCGCTCAGATGAATTACCTTCAGTTCTTCATGAAGCACAACAAATATTTTCTTTAGCCTTTTATGTTTCTGCAGAGAACGTTATTATTAAAGTCAAAACTCAATAAAAGTATATGTCCAGAGAAGGCGAGATAAAACTACTTGTATGGCATTATATTTGTTTTTACTGTGGACATAATTTACGATATTTGGAGTGTTATTAACTTGGGAATTATGATGCTGAGGTGGCTGTAAATACCAGCTCCCCTTTCTCCTACGAGAATATGCTATAGTCTACAAATATAGACATTGTTCTCGGTTCCTTGCCATTATTATCCACGACTTCAAGTTTTACTTCATTTATCCGTAAGTCTCTTCTAGTTGATCAATCCGTAGAAGTTCTTTCAAACCGCTTTACATGATCAAGATAACAATAATGCTTCATATTCCTATATATTCATGTATTCCTATATATTTCTATTTTCTATGAATCCTATCACGATATTCCCTAAAGCAATAGTCTTCACTACTTCAAAGTTCAAACAAATTACATGTATTCATACGCAAACAAGAAGATCAATATCTACAAGTGGGTTGAGTAACCTTACGATTATTCTAACTTGTGCATGCACAAGTTAAGAAACATGGGAGAATGTGTTTTTCATTTTTATGTTATTCATTAAACTTTGGGAACATAAAAAGTACATGAAAGTGAAATAAACAAATAAAAAATAATACTCCATCCCAAAAAAAGTGACATGTTTTCCTTGCATTTTTGTCCCAAAATAAGTGTCTTCTTTCTTTGTTAGGAAGTTAGTTATGCATGAAATACCAATAGTATCCCTATAATACCAAAACAGGGATCAAAATTACCTCTCCACACTGCTGATAAGACTCCCTTAACTGCCTCGCAATATTATGATATCTATCCATATCCCTGTCTTTTGCAAGTTGTAGGTCCTTTCCCAGTTTCTCGAACTCATTCCTACATATAAGAACAACTAAAACATGAAGTAACCGATTTTTTTTTTTTTTATAAAGAAAAAACTTCAACATGATGTAAAGGAATCTCCATAATACCTGTAATTCTCAAGGATTTTGTTCAAGGAACAATAGCTATCAAACTTATCGTGATACTCTTGTACATATTCTTTGTACCTGACATTTAAATCACAAACAAAACAAATTCATATAACAAACATTATAAAAAAAATAATAGAGAGGTTCATGGCAAGTGAATTCAGATCCACAAAGTCTAATAATATACTAGAAAGGCCACTTACTGAGAGAAATCCTTTATTGGCCCCTTAAGCTCTGGCTTATCCTTTTCATATTTAGAATAGGAACAACTAATTTCATCGGAATAAGAATCCCTCCTCTTCCGCTCACTGTTATTACCCTCTGCCAATACTACATCTCTGTGTCCCTCAGTCATCTCCATGGCAGTATTAGTCGTTGGTCTTTTATTGTCTTTTATTGGGTATGGTACTGGCCCTCTTCCAATGTCATGATACTGAGGTGCGCTGATAGGTGCTTTCTTATGGCTTTCTCCCGATCCCTCCATGCCAATCCCCTGGACAGCTCCGGACTCATTTTGTCTAGATTTACTACTGAAATCTGTTTGTTTATTAGACTGGGATACAAGTTCAGCTTGATCTGCTCTTGAAGCGTTTTGCATTTGAGATTGCGCAACCCTGTTATAAGACCTTGTTACATCTTCAACATGCTGTTCTGGTGTCTTCTTTGTACTTAAATCATCCAAATTGGCGCGGACACCAGAACTAAAAGTGGGTGGGGATGGCTTTCCAGAATCAAAAGGCGCCTTCCCAACAGATTTTCCTCTGCTGGAATCCGAATTCCAGTTTTCTGTAGCATTTAGTTTGTTCTCCGACTGTTTGAACGAACTTTTTCTTTCAAATTGCTTTTTAGGTGGTGGCTCCTCAGGCATGGGTTCACGAAGCTCGCCCAACTCCAAATCTGAAAGTTCTCTTTGAAGAAAACTGCCTCGTCCATTAACAAGAGGAGACCTGTTCACTCCAATTCTGTTATTATTTGGTGATGATCCGATATGTGAGTTTGAATCCTGTCCGAATTCCTTAAACTTTCCAGCCGTGTCATTATGTTTCCGGTAATGCAAGTCTGAGGGCCCTGAGTATTTGCCTCCACTCTCTTCCTTTGAGTTACTCGGGGCCTTTCTCTCATTCACATAACCATCTTCATTTGAAGCATCTCTATAAGCTTTATCCTTTTGCATGGAAAAGCTTTCATGCACAAAGCTCTTGTCTGCTTGTTTACGGCCACGTCCTAAGATCACAGCATGTTTATCAGATCTCTCTATCGCATCATGACCTCTGGCTCGGCCACTTTGATCATAAGGCCTTTGACCCGACTGGTGAAAATCTGAACTGGATTTTACAGGGATTGCTTGATTGTACCCCTTCTGCGCGCCAAGCTCTGTATTCCTACCAGGAGATGAACTGCGAGGACTCCTTGAGAATTGGGCATCCTTACTCCCAACAACTGGCAGTTGGGCCAAGCTTTCAGCTTTTAACCTTTTCGCGTGTTCAGATTGTTCGTTGAAGTGCTTTGAATCAGAACCTTTGCTTGACTTGCCTTTAGATATTCTCTCAGAGCTCGGAGACTGCTCAAGCTTCAAGTCATCCTCAACCACATTTTCTTCATCTTCAAACAAACTTTCTATAATATTTTGGCGATCCTGGGGCTCATCACGATCGGGAGAGATGGATTTGGCTTCTTCTACACGTTTTTCGCTGTCTCTTTGAGGAACCGAACTAGGAATTGAAGGCAATTCAGCTTCCCGTCCATCACCAGGCAAGTCTTTTTCAATCTCAACCACATCACATTCCTGATCATCTTTCAACTCATCAAGCCCATTTTGGGAAGCTATACCATCAGGAGTGCCCCAGGGATCAGGTATTATAGAGAGCCTGGGTTCAGATGCTTGCACTTTATTCTTGGGTTCCTTGTCATCATCACTTGTCATAATATCCACATCCTCATCTGACCCCTGCTTACTGTTAGAAGAAGCATCACTGTCACTATCGCTACTACTCCCACTTCCACTTCCTACCGGGCTTTTGCTTTTACTTCTGCTTCTGCTTTTGCTATGACTTCCACTGTCACTTCCACTGTCGCTGCTATCGCTTTCACTATCACTATCACTTCCACTGCTAGAGCTGCCACCCTGCTTATCACTATTGTCCGAGCCCCTTCTTTCACTAGCCAAATTGGGTGAAAGTTGAAGGATATCAATTTTTTCTGATGAATTTATGTCATCTCCAACCTTGTTCAATTGTGTCTGTTCTTCGAATCCACCAGTTGAGATTTTCCCATCAAAGCTTGATTCTCGAGCAGGTGTTTGTTCAGATTTGTCTTCAGGAGCAGTTTTCGAATTATTGTCAGGAACAGGTGTCTGGTGACGGTTGTCTTCGGGAGAACTGGAAAGACCAAGCAACACATTCTAAACTCATGAGCAGGCACCCAAATAGAAAGCCAAATGCTTCAATATGAATGACAAAAAAGCCCATATGGTAAAGTTAATATGAAAAGGTTTTTACAATAGTTTCACACAGTACTGCAAATAAAAACATAATCTGCCAATTTCTGTCATGATAAGTTGGTAGTCACACCAAAAAGGGGAAATTTGGCTATGCTAAAGCAATTCTTGACATGAACTTTTGACAACTTCAGAAGAAGATGAAGAAAAGTTACATGACATAAGAGCCATATAGTAGTTCCTGACAGTTCTAGGAAGAAATGTAATGACAGAAAAAAGCAATATGCACAAAAATGAATATATTTGACTTCTCATCATATGAATCTGGAAATCAAACTGCAATAACATAATGAATACGTCCTCTACTGCATTTAAAGATAAGACCCTTACTCCAGCTAAACCAGTTTCTCAGTCAATGATAGTGTCTTTTGTTCAATTACTGCAGTACTTCTATTCACAACTTATTTCAATATCTTCACTCTTATGTTGGATAGTTAAGTTGCAGTAACCATTTGGTAATGGCCACTGTACCTAGACAATGACAAAAATTAAGTACATGCTCAATCGAAAAATGTTCAAGAAACCAAAAAGCAGTTTGCCACTACTAAGAAATGGCATGTACCTTCCATTATCAGATGAAGGCTTCTTGGAGCTTTCAAAATCCACCCCTTGCTTCAAGATATATCTTCCTGGAGCTTGAAAAGTGGCAATCTGATGATCAATAATAATATATAAGACATTAGATCACTCAACGTTCTTTAAAGAAGTTCATAAAGGATTACTGCAAATTACCCTTTTTATGATGGGCTCAATCTTCTTTGCGGACTTGGGCATTGTGTCTCCTACGGCTTTCTCTAATGCCTAAGGAGAAAACGAGAGGACATTGAACACAACCAAATCAAAAATTAGTCACAATGATCATTCGGAAACAAAAAGTGGCAGAGAGATAGAGATATAGATAGAGAGAGAGAGAGAGAGGTTTCGCAAGTAGAAATTGGTATATTCACATTGTACGAAAATATGGTAAGAGTTTCAGTTTAACTGGCATGCTTACCTTTAAGCTCATCCCCTTAGGATTCTCTGTGAGCAGAGTAATCAGCAAACTCTGCAAATCCTTCGGTTTAGCTCCAAAGTTTCCTTTGCGTACTGGTGTATCTCGTGCCACACCAGAAGCCTTGGTCTGGATTTCTTTCTCAGAGCTTGCAGCAGTCTCTTTATCTGTCACCTGAGAGGGCATAATATCTTCTAAATTCACATGACCCTTGGCAGTCTTTAGGGTCCCAAATGGAGATGCTGAAGCACCAACTTGCTCAGGTGGAGATGGCAAAGGTGAAGCTGGACGTTTGCTCTTTGCAACTGTTGTTGAGGCTAATCCAGATTTATATGCAGGTTTAGGTGGACCTCCTACAGCAACAGGTTCAAGACAGTATATAATTAGTAAACTATATTAAATGACAATATTTCTTAACCTGAGATGAGTGTCTGTTATACTGAAAATGGCTGTTTCAAAATAAAGCCCATTTTTCTCTTTAGGAAGTTAATCATCATTAATTTTCCGAAAAATTTCTTTATAACAAGAAAATCTTTCAAACACTAATTTTTTCTTCAAAAGAACACTTTTTGGAATCATGTCTCTTCTCCTATCCTCTGCCCACCACTTCCCAATCCCAATCCGTCACTGATCTCTCCAACCCACCGCCACTCAACTCCCCAGTGGCATCAAAGAAGAGCCTAAAGCTTCCAACGGCACCGCATTCCCAAAGAGATTGAGATCCAGTATACCGTTTTCTCCTTCCTCCCTCCTCCTACCAAACCTTCTCCAAAACACATCATAGATTTGCCATCTTGACCAATTCGGCTCTTCACCTTCCTCCTCTTCCCCATTCTAGTTCTCGATCTGTTTGAATTACGGTCAGCCCCTGGAACCCTATTTTTTCCTTAATTTCAATCGTCTCAAAATCATATACAATAAACTTCACTTAAAAATTGTGCAAATTCAAAGGAAATACTCATTTTGCAAAGAAGGCAATACAATAGGTACACAAAATATATACAGACACACCATGTTCTGCATTAATATAATTTATAATATATGTTAAAACTTGATGATCCATGGGGTGCTCTCATTACCTTGAGGCGGTTCAACTTTCTGCTTTTTAAATGGAGGCTCTTTCTTTTGTTTAAACATCTTCCATGGACTGGCTGGAAACAAGAGAAAATACAAAGCTAATCAACATCATGAGTATTAAATCAGTGACTCAAAGATTTAATAAATTCTCATCAGGCAATAAATGATCGGCCTTATATATGGTGCCTTAATCTTATAAGCCACAAATATGCTTTGATTACTTCTTAACTAGCAGCAATATGAAGGTCCTCGTTTTAATCATCTGCAGAATTCAACGGGTGCACATGTTGCAAACCTCCATATCATGCAAATTAAACTACCTTTTCTTCACGGCGGTGATAGACTATAAAGAAAACCGTGACTTGGGGAAGAAAAAGAAAAAAACATAAATCTGAACCAAAAGCTTACTCTCAACAGCAGCTAATTGCTTTATTTGACTCTTCATAGATGGATTCCCATGGTCTACAAGAATAGCCCTGTCACCATGATCGAAGAAGATAATATATATTCAGTACAAAGACAAGAAAATTACAAAACATCTCAAGATATCATTCTCCACAGCCACGCCATCAATTCAAGCATCCAACAACTATGCTAAAGTTTAAAAAGCATTTCGAGGTGGATGTTATATTAAATTACTAAAATGACTAATAATAGAACAAGCTATTCATTGTCGAGCATAAGTAGTGGTGAAGTTCAAATATTTATTCAGGACTATCTGATGAAGCAGTAGACCATGGGATCTGTTTATTTTGTTCTTGTAGTGATGCAAGTAGCTTAAAACCAGATCAAGACAGAACATTTAATCAATCATCCACAGCATGGTAAATCTATGCTGAAAACAGAAGTGCTAATACCCCGCATGCTGTTTTTAGTATTCACCATATTGCTGAAGAAACCAGTCCATTCTATAACAAAGAAATTAGACTGAACTAAAATTATGTTATATATTGGCCACAGTCAAATACTCAAATTTCCATTAGATCACAGAACCAGCATAATTATAAACGTCACTTTCACCTGAAAAGATCTGCATATTCTGCACATAAAAATTCCAACTTCCAAAAAAGGCATGTAGCAGAAAATATTGTCACTAACTAACAACTACATATTCCCGCCCTGGTAAACCTAGACTAAAAAATTAAATGTTTTCCAGATAGTGTAGTCTTACTACGTGTGAAGGAACTAATTAGTATCTAATTTTGGCTTTCCTCTACATTAAAAATCCTATATCCAACAAGAACCAACAAGATGGAGCCATAAGAGGTGCTACTAAACAAACTCATCAAGTCATTGTTGTCCTTGAAGTACTATAGAAGATGGAAAAGATATATTGTGAGAAATTGGTAAAAGAGCAGTTATGGTAAATGCTGAACAAGGATTAATGCATAGTTTTTCAGCAATATATGTGTGTGTGTGTGTGCCATGAAATAGCAAAAATGCTTATGCATATTTATCTAGTCCAAAACATAAAGAGATATGGTTGTTAACAATCGCATAACATACTTGCGTGATTTAAGCTTCCGTTCAGCTTCCTCTGAACGCATTTTAACATGGGTTGATGTAGACTCGTCTAAAACACGCTGCACATTCAACTTGCGCCAGGCAGAGCCATATTCAACGAGCAAACCATTTCCATCTTCACCACTTTGGCGTTCTTCATATATGTCACAGAGATCTGCATCTTCTCGCGACCATTTAAATCTAAACTCCTTACCACCAACATCTATAACCTGATGCAATAAACCATGTAATGTTATGACTGCTTGAAAGCTCAAAAGTTACATCCTATCAAAATTTGTTACAAAGAGAAACACCAATAAGAAGCTAGTTGGAGCTTCAAGGGCCACATATGCACTATAAGAAGGAAGAACATGAAGTCATGGAGGTTAGAAAAGAAAACATAAAGCAACTCCACTTGTTCATAGACATAAAATTTGGAACTTAAATAGTAAAATCAAATGGTAGGAACATTATCAGAACACCAGATCACGATATTTTAGTGATTTATGCGGTCCATAAACGCCCGAAAGAGACATGAGACATCTTGCATGCTTTGGTTCTTAAAATCATTGACTGTGAACATGTAATTACCCTAACCAGGTTGTCTTGTACATTATCAGAGGACAAAATTTACAAAAAGGAAAAAAAAAGTACAAATGAATTGAAAAATCACCAATGATGTCCCAACAACTTAATCATAAACAAAAGCAGTGTGTAATGTAACAATAACTTAGTTTTTCCCATACCCCTAACATATTCAGTTTATGCATGGGAGAATAAAATAAAGACTACAGTATTTCAGCATTCAAGACAAATGATCGCTTAATAGTGGAAAAGTTTAGGAACACAAGAACGAATGAGACAGAAAATCTGCAACTTCCTAATTATAAGCTTAATCACCAATGAAGTGTTAATAACATGGGATGGCAAAGTGACTTATGAGAATAAAGTGAAGGTCAAATGCTTAAATATTTTGCATATTGTGGGATCTTTACAGAATCTCTTTAAGTGTTACCCAACACCTCAGGACGCAGGATAGGAACAAAGAAATAGGTCTGACATTTATTTATCTAGTTTGGATCTACATCACTTATCCCAGTTCTCACATTGAAGAATTCAATCACTCATTCAATTTGTGGTTAGGTTAGCAAATGCATAATGACTTTTTCATTTACTCAATAATACATCAAGATTCCAAGAACATCTCCAATATAACACTTTAAATTGAAAATCTAGACACAAACCTTAGAATCAGTATACACAACAAGCAATCAAATTCTCCTCCTAATAATCCCAAGGAAACAAAACAGTAGTTCTTGAATCATATTAGCTAGTGAATTACACCAAAAACAAATGTTCCAATTCACTATCATTGCTCATAAAACCCCAAAAAGAAACTAGCTTTGAAGATAATAAGCTATGCCCAATTGAGACCAAACCTCAATGACATCAAATTTCATCACATAGCTCTACAAATTAACCAATTTACAGTTCAAATTCCATCAAAAAACTTACATTCCCACTGGTATTATTAGCATTGGCATCGAATTTGATCCGCGGAGTCTCACCCAGCGACTCCACGCGCCTGATCTCGTCCACGAGGTCCGGCGTTAACCTAATTATCATTGCGAACGCCAAAGGATTCTTCCCAGGGATGAGGCTAAAAGTCTCCTCCGCCGATTGAGGTCCAGAGGAAGCTCCTGCGGCGGGTCGGTGGCGGGACCCACCGGAGGAGCCGCCCAGAGATAGCCGACCGCCGGAGGGACCGGAAGAGCGGTGGGGAGGCGGAGGGAAAGAGGAATGGGGACGCTTCCCGCCGCCTCCCCGGGCGGCGCCGCCGCCGCCGCGGCCAAACTTGGAGGAGCCTCCGTACATAGTGAAACCGATTCGTGTAGTGTGTAGGTGATGTGTATGTATATGTGTGTGAGGAGAGAGAAAGTGTAGAGAGAGAGTGTGTGTGGGTTGAGAGATTTGGGATTGGTGGTGGTGGCGGAGAAATGGAGGTGGTGGTGGTTTTTGACACCGGAGGACAAAATTGGAATATTTTCTTGTGTTCTTGTTTTCTTTATTTATTTATTTATTTATTTATGCTATTTATGTTTTTTTATTATTATTATTAGTGTATTTTCATTCATAAAAATAATAATAATAAATAGTACCATTTATAAAGAAGTTTCTCATATATATACACATCCATTTATATAAAGATCTGTGTCTTACTCTAAATTTTCTTTCAATTACAGAAATAATTTTTTTATTATTGTTTATTATGAAATTATTCGGGTTCAGGTGAAAAATGTTTAATCTTAACTCGACTAAAAGTTATTTATATCGACGTTCTTATATGTAAATGTGAGGATTTGGCCAACTTAAAAATGACATACGTTTCTCTCTTGGTAATCTATTTGAAAAGTTGTTGGCATAATTTTTGCGACCAAAAATTGCAAAAAATGTGGATCAAATTGTAGTTACTAGTAAGATACATGTACTCTAGGCTTTCTCTTACCCGAAGTTATACATGGCAATCAGGTTGTGGGCTTAAACTGTTAAACCAAAAACACGTGTGTTTTTATTGAACATTTTTTCGTCGATTTTAAATTTAAATTACATCACTTATTTTATGAAATATAAAGTAAAAATTATGAAGATGAAAGTACAAATTTGTTTTTATATATAAATAAATATAAAAATTAAGTGTGAGTTGAATCATTTGTAGGGGATTGTTTCAATTGTTTTGCCCCAACTCGTTTAGGCAAGTGGACCATATTGTCATGTGTGTTGTAGGTGTTACAGGTAGAGATGTAGAGTTGACAAATTATGTGTTACGTCTATGTGATAGAGTCATGCTAAAGGTTGATTGTATGCTTCACGACATAACACGAGCACAAAACGTTCAATAACCGCACAAAACGATTGAACACAAACACGAGCACAACACAACACTTTTGCATGATAAAACTTACGGACATACACGTTTGACACGTTATTAGAACCAATTTACTACTATACCATTGAGTGTGTATTGGGGATACCGGGATGTTTTAGGGGCAAACACAAACACGAGACAAATACAAAACATGTGAGTTAAAACACGCTAATTTTTGCGTCGGGTGTCATATTACTACACAAATTACCGACTCTAGCGCCGGGCATGCCCACGCCCATGACCCGTATTGAAATACACTTTATCTGTCCCGACCCGGTTCCGGGATCGGATTCGGACTCGTCTTATATATACACAGAGCTCGAAATCTGAAGAAACGTCTCAAGTATTGCCCTTTCTTCAAGCAAAGACACACCGTCGAAACCAAAACCTCTCTCTCTCGTTCGAGACTTGAAGCTTCTCTGCAACCATGCCCACAGGTCAGAGCCCACTTTCTGAGCTTTAGTTTCTGTTCGTGTTCGTTAATTGAAGCTCGCATGTGATTTTTATTGTTTAGCTCTGTTGCGCATTTATGCTCATTATGATGTATATTTTGTGAAACAATTTGAGCTAGATTTGAGTATTGGAGAATTGAGTCATTGCCGATTATTGATTTTTCATATGGATTTTAGGGATTTGGTTTAAAGGTTCAATTTTAATTTTTTCATTGTTGTGGCGTGAAAGGGGTGTGTCCATTATTGAAGTGGTGGTTTTTCATAGTAAATTGAGCTGCCTTTTTAATAGGAAATAGCATTTGGATGTGCGTTTTTGTGTTAAGTACTAAGAGCTTGTTTATGGTGTCTGATTAGTTCATTAAGAGCAATACTGGGTCAAATTGTTGTGCTTATATAAGTCTTTGCTGTGTAGCTGTTATAGTTTCTTTAGCTATTTTAATTTTTTTTTTAAAAATTGAAAATTGGATACATTGTGTATTTTCAAGTTGTAACTCACTTAATCCTTTATTTTTTATCTTGCCTAAAGGTGCTATTTGAAATATTAAACTTCCTGAATATTTATATTCCGTGATTTGAATTAACTAGCTTTTTAATTGCTTCTATACTAAACGAACGACCCTTTGATGATTGTCTTGAAATGACAAAGTTGTGTAGTGTGCATGTTTTTTTTCATGGAAGCAAATGAGTTGGTTGTAGAATGTGTCAGCAATAAAGGGCGACCTGAAGCGGGCAGTTCCCACCATTCATGGGGTCTCGTGATGAGAGCCATTTACAACCTTTCCCCACTTTTAGAGAAAAGTTGTTTTCTTGGAGGGAACCAATGACCTTAGGGTCACAAGTAGCAACCTTGCTGTTTTGCCAAGGCTTAGAAGCAGAATGTGTCAGTAGTGTAAATTTTTGGATGAGTGTTGTTCATGTAGAAAATGGGCGAATATGATCTATGTGTTGCCATTGGTTCTTCTCTGTTTCATTTTAAGTTGTTTACTTGATAATTTACGGTTCTAGTGGTTAGTTTTGACAACATGATGTTATTTTCGTTGCAGTGACTGTAAAATGGCAAAAGGAAGTATTCCCAGCTGTGGAAATAGACACTAGCCAGTCCCCTTATGTTTTCAAGTGCCAGTTGTACGATCTTACAGGGGTACCTCCTGAAAGGCAGAAAATTATGGTCAAGGGCGGTTTATTGAAGGTAATTGGATGGTGTGTAAGACTTTCCCAAGAAAAATTTACCCTTGCTTAATGAATCAAGATCATGATAATGGTAATGGTATTATAATTGATCTACCTTGGATCAAGATTTTCCGTAACACGAGTTTCACTAAAAATTGGATGTTGAATTTCAAAATTGACCCTTTACTTGCTCAATGAATTCAAACAGTGCATTATAGTTAATCTATCTTAATTCCAGACTTTATGTAACATTTCTTACTAAAAAATTGATTGTTAATGCTTACTCATGTCCTTTTATGATAATTCAGGATGATGCTGATTGGTCAAAAGTAGGACTAAAAGAGGTGAATTATATTTGATGGTTGTTTATTACGGTGTTTCTGGTTTATCAACTAATACCATGTTAAGTGCTCATTCATATTTGTTTTGTCCAGGGTCAAAAACTGATGATGATGGGAACTGCAGATGAGATTGTTAAGGCACCGGAGAAGAGTCCGGTTTTTGTAGAAGACCTTCCAGAAGAAGAACAAGCTGTTGCCGTGGTAAGTGCATCTCTTACAATCTTTTAACTCATAGGACGTAAAATGCAAGTATCTTTCACTATAATTCCTAAAGTAAATTATCTCTGAACAACTGTCAATAAGTTTGATTTTAGCAAATGCTGTTTTTAATTTTTTTCTATTAGGGTCATAGTGCTGGTCTGTTTAATCTGGGAAACACCTGCTACATGAACTCAACGATTCAATGTTTGCATTCGGTCCCGGAATTGAAGTCTGCTTTAACTCAGTAAGTTTTGGCATCTTGTGACAGATTAAATTTTGTTTACAGAAAGCACTGCCTAATTGAACTCTTTCACTTTGATTAGGTATCCACATTCTGGAAGAAGCAATGATCTGGATCAGTCTTCTCACATGTTGACCGTAGCAACTCGTGATTTGTTTAGTGAGCTTGATAAAAATGTCAAGCCTGTGGCGCCTATGCAGTTTTGGATGGTTTGTTCTATGCTTTAACTCCTTTTTCGTTTTGATGCATGCCCCTAGTTGATATTTTTGTAGGAATATACCATACTTTTGTGGTTGGCTATTATGAAGTTAAATGCAGATTCATCTGAAGCTGAGAAAATGTCTTCAAAATGCTTCTTAACTTGACAACCAGGAAGCACATAGTTAATGTTACATATTTAATTCAGCCAGGGAAGAGTGGATTGTTTTCATTCCTAGCATGATATTTATCCTCTCTCTCTCTGTTCCCTGTGCTTCCTGAAATTTTACTGACCTCTAAAAACCAAAATATGCATTCTGATATCGATGATTTGGTGCTATTTTGTATTTGCAACCCTACATTTTCAAGAACAAGGAAAAGGAAATATAGCATGATGATTTGTTTCATTGTCTTACAGTTGTTGCGAAAGAAGTATCCTCAATTCGGCCAGCTGCATAACGGTGTCTTCATGCAACAGGTTTTTTCAATCAATTTTGACCTGATCATGAGTGCCTTGTGTCGTCAATTTGCTATTAGATTGATCTGTGTTTAAAATGTATGACAGGACGCCGAAGAATGCTGGACACAACTTTTGTATACACTGTCCCAATCTCTTAGATCACCAGGGTCTAGGTACTTTTACTGTTCATTTAGTAGTATGATAATGCAGAAATGTAAACGATGAAAGTCTACATATTTAGATAATTGGTATCTAGAACTTTTCCCCTCCGACCTTATCATGTAGTTGATTTAAGTTGACTATATTTTTACAGTTCTTTAGCATATTTAGTGTTGAACTTGTTAATATTAATAATCTTCTATGATATTGGCTTGCAGTGAAAATCCTGATACAATGAAAGCACTTTTTGGCGTCGAACTTGTTAGCAGGTACAACATACACTTTCGTTTAGTAACCAATGTTTTGATATAAACACATAGCCTACACACAGTTTTTATATTGCTATGCGCAATCAACTACAGCTTTTTAATTATCTTATATCAATATTTTTTCTTTGTTTCTGAGTTTTATCCATTACCTAGTTTTTAACTAAAGATTTTGTCTCTATTTTTCTTTCATGTTCATTTTAAAACTTTATCTAATATTTTTGTTGGTGGGGAGCCAGGGTGCATTGTCAAGAAAGTGGTGAAGAGAGTTCAGAGACAGAATCAGTTTATTCTCTTAAATGCCACATATCACATGAGGTGAACCATTTGCACGAAGGACTGAAGCATGTAAGTCAATTGCCGTGAAGTGTAGAATATTTCGTTCTGTTTGCATCCATATGTTTATAGTAAAAATTGTTGATGTTCTAAGTAGTTTCATTGATTTATGCAGGGTTTAAAATCAGAATTGGAAAAAGCCTCTCCTTCCTTAGGGCGGAGTGCAGTTTACTTGAAAGAATCTCGGATCAATGGCTTGCCAAGGTGACAAATAGCAATATTCTCCATATATTTTGTACATTCTCTTATTCTTTACCCACATTGATTCACTACCTTCTAAGTTGTAATCCATTTTCTTTCCTTCTGAAGATACTTGACCATTCAGTTTGTCCGGTTTTTCTGGAAGAGGGAATCAAATCAGAAGGCCAAAATTTTGCGGGTAATGATAATTTTCTAGCACATTTCTCTCTCACCATTACTGTAGTAAAGGATGATGTCTCATATTCAGTTTCAGTTAAAATAATATAATACTTAGTGACTATAATTCATGTGGGGCCATGGTTGTTAAAATCTCCGATTCCCTACTCAATTTGGCCGATTTGAGTCGATTCACCCCTTAAGCGAATCAAAATAACTACAGAATTGGGCATGGGTAAGAATTGGAAGGGAATCACCCGATCTGGCTGATTCACTCCATTCACGTATTCTAGGTCATAAGAGGCTGATCCTACCAGATCAGGTCGAATTTGTCTCAACTCGAATGGAGAATTTTTTTTACTTATTAAGCTGTTTGTTTTAGTTTAAACTAATATTTTCTAATAATAATTTATATATTTATCAAAATAAAAGTTCTGTGTGTCTGCCTGAATCTTTCGATTGATTCGACTCTTAATTCCGAAATATAAAATTTGCATTCCAATTCTCAAATTGAATTGCTATTTAACAACCATTTGTGTCTGGTTTCATGCAAATGCGCTTCACTTTTTTCTCCTGCAGAGTATTTTAATACTTGCAAGTTAATTGAAATGTCTTTGTACTTTTCAGAAAGTGGATTATCCGCTACAATTGGATATTTATGATCTGTGTTCAGATGATCTTCGCAAAAGACTGGATGCTCCTCGCAAGGTACTTGAATTTTGCTTTTGATGAATCACATTGCCTTCCAAATTTATAACTGATTCTATGCATCATCTTCCTAATTATTTTATGCAATTATCAGATGCTGAGAGATGAAGAAGGGAAAAAGTTTGGTTTAAAATCTAATGAGAAGAGCTCTGGTTCAAAAGACACTGATGTAAAGATGACAGATGCCGAGGTGACTAAATGACTGAACTATTTTCATGCAACTAAGCACAAAATCTTTTGTGAATGCCTCTGGTATATATCTGAAGTCTATTTATACATGTAGGGATCATCAAATGGAAGCGGAGAATCTTCTACCACCACAGCTCAAGAAGGTATAATTTACTCTATTCTTGCTTGACTTCAGAGTTTTTTTTGGTAGCATTGCACTCGGTTTTTAGAAATATGCGCGACACTTAGACAAAACAGTTTGGACCTGAACCCACAAGCACCTAAGATCCGAACCTCATTTTTTCGTGTATGGGTCGGACAACATGTAAACCCCGTGACATAAAGCTGACAATTCGGGTTTCAGTCAAGTTTATTTGTTTGGATGGAGAAGGCCTAATCCGAATCAGCCTGCAAGTGGTGTGGGTTGCAGGTTTTACATATAAAATGTGCAGATGTGCGTAGGTTTGCCTGACCTGGTCTGGCCCAAAAATTAATCGGCTCCATTTTATGCGACCCGAACTCGTATGATTTTGGATGCCTCCATGCTTACAAACATGCACCTCTTGTGGGTCGGGTTCAAGTTGGGTCTTTTCTACTCAAATTGCCACCTCTAGCGACATTATAGTTGTCTTCCATATATATGCTTACAAATTACCATGTCTTTTAAATTCCATCTCATTGCATATGCTGTTCCTCAGGCAATACATCCGACAAGGAAACACATTTGACTGGAGTTTATGATTTAGTTGCTGTGCTGACACATAAGGGTAGGAGTGCTGACTCTGGGCATTACGTTGCCTGGGTCAAACAAGAAAACGGTTAGTTCTTTGTGACAATAAATTTCCTTTTCGTTTGATTTGCATGCATGATTGAGCTGATGACGAGTTCTCAATTTCACTAATAGGGAAATGGATCGAGTTTGATGATGATAATCCCATCCCACAGCGGGAGGAGGATATTACAAAACTGTCCGGAGGAGGTAAGTTCATCAAAACCCGACACTCAATCCCGAGTAATTAATAGTATCCACTTCACCCCAACATAACATTGAACTGCACACAATTCCAACACACAACAGCAAAAGCTGCAAAACACAATGTGTATTCAACTATTCATCTCCTTACCATCAACCAACTTAACAATTCTCTGATACTTGAAGTAGAGCTGGCAATACTGGTTTCGGGTCGGTTTGAAAAGGCCTAACCCAAGGCCCAAGGCCTCTTCGCAAGGGGGTGCGGGCTTGATTGACCCAGTCTGATTGATAATTAACCCATTTTATGTGACCCAAACCCACACAAATGCAGGTCAGATTTTGGGTACCTACAGGTTCAGGGTCCAAATTGTCAGCTGTAGTTTTAAAGCCCATGTTCGATGGCCTTCTCCTTAGTTATATATTTCGGTTTGTGATTTTCTTTTGTTTTCTGTTCAGGTGATTGGCATATGGCATACATTTGCATGTACAAGGCTCGCGGTGTCTCCATGTGATTATATTCTTTCGATCTTTTTATCGAAAATTTACTACACATGAACTCCATAGTAGATCAAGAATTGTGAAATGGGGCAGTAGATGGTTGCAGAACTGTGTTTTTTTGCTAAACATGGTTGCAAAATTACCTTAATATTTTAGGGCATGTCTTAAATTATTGAGTTCTATGACATTCCTTGCAAGTTATTGTTGATGTACTTTGTTTCATATACATCAGTGGACTCTATAGATTCAAACAATGATTGGTGGCTGGCTGTGTCTCTTCTACTATCTACTGAATCCCCGTAGCGTTTACATTGAAGTTTTTGAAATGAGAACGAGAATCAACAATGACAAAAAACCGCAAAGATTGCGAGTTTAGAAGAACATGAAACTATGACTCCAAATGAAAAATCATCAATATATTTGCTTTCCTATATTGTTCGAAAATTGAATTTACAGGTGACATTGATAATTACGTCGTAGATTGTCGAATTTGTTAATTGAATAGAAATTGTGCCCTAAAGGTCCTTAAGACTATTATGGAAAAATAGCTATGTTGCTTATTGGTAATGCATTTATGAATCAATTTTACTTTGGTCCATGTTTACACCATCTAACTTGATTTTTTAGCTCCTATGTCCACTTGCCTATTGTGTGAGAAATTAATATTTGCCCTAACTAGCTCTTGATTGAGCTCTTTATTCAAAGGAATTGATTGTGACCTTGTGAATAGGGTTACACATCATTTAATTTAATTTAGTTTCATTTACTCCGGTTTGATTTTTGAAGGGTAATTGTATATGCACCCTATAAACTTTGGCTTCATTATAAATGTATACTTAGAACTATTTTGCTCAGCAGATGGCCCTATTAAGTTTGCACAACCTGTTCTGTTACTAACTCTGTTAGATTTATTGTAAAAGACTAAAATACC
>JAYMTF010000068.1:0-59982 GCA_036897485.1 Pelargonium nanum
CACCTTTCCACGGAGCTGCCTTGGTCAATTCGAAAAGGGAAAGAAAAGAATGAAATCTTAATTGCTAAATCTCTTTTTATTTATTAAGTGATTCCGGTTTCAATTCAAAACAAAGGAAGAAAAGCAAGACAACAAGAGAGAAGTAATTGGGCTCGAACCCGCGCATCACGGGCAAACTAACCAGCGCTCTACTCAACTGGGCAGGAATAAGGCTTTCAGAGAGGTTCAGTGTAAAGTAGGATATCTATGTGATTACAATTACCCCCTTTAATCTCTTTATAAATCCTGATGCGAACCTACGATATTCTTATTAAAACTGAAAGAAATTGTCAAGATATCCCTTTCCACCTGTGCACCAACTTGTAACTAGACTCGATTTGCTAACATTCTTTGAGAGTAAAACCTTACCATCAGGTGCTTCATCTCGGTATAAGACCTTCATTTTTGCTTAATTACAAGGCAATGAACAAAGAAATTGCTAACCTTATGAACAAAGACTAAAGACAATACAGACACTGGTGAGTGGAATCCGTCTAGCTTACAACAAACAGATTATCAGAGCAAAGCTCTCCTGTTAAGGGAAAAGCAACCTTCATCCTTCGTCCTTGTTGTAAGAATTTCTTATCCCAATGGCTAAAGGACGGACTCTTTATTTCATTTAGGAAGAGAATTCATGAACTTAAAGACTAGAATTCATAACTTCACTTATAAAATACGAGAAACTAGAATGCTGTCTAAAAGAGCTTACTTTACTTATCTAATAGAGAAAGATTCCCACTGGCTAAGAAGCTAGACGCTAAGAAGCTAGACACTAATAACAGCTATCAACCTGGGCAGTTAATCAAGGAATGAAAGAAAACAGATTACCAGCAAGAAATGAAATAGGATTCACAGCAATGCCTCGACTCGAACCCATGCATGACGAGCAAACTAACCAGTGCTTTAACCACGTAGCTATACTCCACTGTCCACTTTAAACAATTACTTACTATAATGGGAGTAATAAAAATGCTACTAAACTTCATAGGAAAGGATGATCTAAATCTATTTCTTTCTAGGATAAAAAGTAAGAATTGAAAACAAAAAGTAGAGCGCAACCAGTCAATTTCACTTCAAAGATTGTACTTGGTATCTTAGCAACTCAAACACGGGGTATTCCGTATTCAAATGACTCTATTCAGTTTTAGCTATCTGTCACTTTCCAAATCGTCATACAAATCTCCTTCTTTTCCCGACTTTCCAATTGGCGTTTTTTGAATCGTTACCTTTATGATTGTCCTTGAAGTAGTATATAAGATGGTTTAAAAAGCAAAGTGTTGTACAGTCAATGCGGTAGTCATTTCCATTACTATAAAATAACAAATAAAGCTTCAATTTGATCTTATAGAATTCAATTGGGTGGTTTCGATACTATGTAAATTATGCATGTTTAAAGGTCCTATTTTGAGCCTAAGTCCTCCATACTAATAAGTAATAAAGGAGCAACTTAAATTAGAGATAATCATCTAAGTAGTAATTTCTATGATATGTACCAAATTTAGCATATTCTTGCCCCGGTAAAGCAGCAGCACAACGCGGAAAATGGGGAATCGTAGCCAAGTGGTAAGGCATGAGTCTGCAAAACTTACATCCGTCGGTTCGAATCCGACCGATTCCTATAAAGATTAAGATTTACTCATAACATGTACTATCCATTACTTTCTTAAAATATCCTAAAATTAGAGCTGTGCTATGAGTATCCCTGTTCTGCTAGCAAACTTCCCGCCAAATTTTCTAGGAATTTTAGCTTAAAGGGATTCCCTGATAACAACAGGAGTAGTGAATTCCTATTTGAATTACTAATATAATCTAATAGTTAACTAGTATATACAAAAAGTAGGTTACATCTTCCTTTACTTTATAAAGGTTTTTTATCTAGTCTCTCGTTTAATTCCCTAATGAGCAAGGAATCCTTTTATAAAGGCAATAATAACAATTAAATAGTACCGACCAAAAAGGCACTCTTATGTTAAAGAAGTCAGAGGATCTCCTAAGATTTTAGGTGGAATCCTTAATGCGCGAAGTACTTTGTTTGTCCAGAGCTACCTTATTTGTTATGTTGGTTTTTTCCTATCACGAAGTTTATAAATGCAAGAACTTTTTATTAGTAGGGGATTCCTTGAAGGATTTTTGCTCTAAATTCTTGTAAAATAGCTAAGGGACTTCTTGAGAGTAGAGGCTTCTTATAGTATCCCATTAAAGGGCAAAAATCCTCGGTTTCTTAGGTATCTGGTACTGTCCCAACTAGAATTAGCAATGTATCCTCAAATAAAAGGATCCCGTGAAGGGTAACTCAATTACAATATTAAGTAAAAACTCCGCAATTCGAAGACATAAAATGCTCGTTTAATCTCTCGGACTCCCATCGGAGGAACTCGCGTACCCACTATAAAATTGCTTTTTGTTTTAGGGAACAGCTCTGCTATCGACTAGAGCACAACGTAAGATATTTAGACTAAAAAGACTCCTGAAGTTCGTGCGTTGTAACAAAAAACAAGGGGAACCCCTGCTTTGAAACTAACTAAGAAGTTTCTCGGCAAAAGCATATACTTAACTTAAACATTTATTTGTTGGCATCAGAATTACATTACTACTAAAAAAAAATACTACTTCATTTAAGTTCTACTCTAGAAGAATCTCGAAAACTCTGTCTTCTACTGCAATATTACAGATTAGTTTCAATATTAAACTGAGTTGGTTTTCTCACGCATCTAACCCCGATTTTAATCGAATAACAATTCTATTTTACTATTGAGCGACTCTTTTGATCTGATTCTTATGCCACTTCTGCAGTTTACCTTCCTAAATAAATTATCCTGAGCTTACCTAGATTTATGATAAATTTAGTATTTTCGTTTTGGTAAAATTAAGGATTATCCTTCAATGGCCATTACATTGTCATTAGCTCGGTATTTTTCGAAAGAAATAGGAAATGAGTACTAGTAAGACTCTCAATTTATTAAAATCAAGATATATTAAGCTTTAGTGCTAGGGGTAAGTTCTAGTTCTTCTAATTAGAATTTCCCCTATTCATTTCATTGTTTGCTATTTGGAAGTATAAGTAAAGAGTAAAATAACTTTATAATAGTTATATGTGTATTTTTCTTTCAGTTAGTTGCCATTGCTTATAATAGGCTTAGTGTATAACAATTAATTAAAAATTTAAATTAGAGTGCAGGTATATATTTATAAGGATGCTTTGCGGGTTCTACCTTGGTTACCCTGGAACTTCTTTGGATAGATTGTTAGCAATTCTTATTCGAATCTTAATAAAGCACAAAGCCTTTACTTCACGTGTATTGTTGAAAAAGGAATACTAAAAAAGGGTAATATTTTCTCTTGCTAATTAATACGTGGATTAAAACCTTTATTTAGATGTGGGAGTTTCCAAGTTATTTCTGGATCCCATATTTTGTGATGGATTGAATGATGATTCTAAAAAATATTGCTTTTTTAGGGTAGTCCAAGGCCGGGTAAATATTCATTAGCCCCGACTCTGGTAGGGGTAAGCCGCCATATAAGTGTATGGTTAAGTAAATTAAAGAAAACTAAATCCGATATACTTACAAATAAGTATGGCAAATAGTAAAGACAGAGAAGTAGAACCATAACAAAAAGGTATATCAAGTACATAAATACATATTGAATACGGTTTGCTTACATAGAGTTCTTACTCAGTTTATATAGGAAAAGGCGAGAATCTATTAGAGTTCCTCAATATCAAGTTGTTCCTTTGTTTACAGTAGTAACAAGGGGTTTTAGATTTCACTGAGGATAATTACGAGTTCTATTAGGTTAGGATTCTAACTTTAGATTTAAAACTAAGCCCACTTACCTTTACTAATTTTAATTAGTACTTTTTCGTATTTTGCCGTTCATTATTATAGCTTTAAATAGCAACCTTAGCTTATACAATAGTAAGCTCATTTCGAGAATTGAAGTTAGTTCCTGTTACAAAAAACACGAATACATAATTCAAAACTCAGGATTACTATGAGTTTCAAGCGGAATTAGACACTCGTTCAATTAGCACGGGTACTGCTATATATACGACTCCGTCGATAAATTACAAGTCATAGTTTATAGAACTAAGTAAAAATGCTTAGCTCCGAATGAGCTTATCTTTTCAAGAAATTGGTGCTAGGAATTACGAACAAATAACGACTTTCACTATCAATGTAGGACTACCCCATCTTTTAAGTGACTTAATTCATTTTTTTATTTATACTTAGTTTGACTAATAAACACTTCTCAGTTTCTACAGTTTACTTGAGTCGATACAACTTATTATTATTATCCTTATGGATTTTCTCACATCTAGTAGGGGCGCTTTACAATTATTAATCTGGGTTTGTTGTTTATGCCATATCCAACTTATGAGATTAAACGTAGAAAAGATGATGTCTCCGATAGGGTTTCACGTATATAATAACTTAGTATAACTTCCCTTACTTATTAGTAGTTTGCATTTTCATAGTAACAGAGAGTATTAATTTACTAAAAAGTAAAAAGTAATTCCTTGCATTATCAGAGCCCCTTTTACATAGTACAAGCATGCTCGCCGCGAGTTAGATCCAAAAATTAATAAAAAAGCACTTGTTTATTCCCTTGGATTTAAATTCCATGAAAGCCTTTTTTCAATTTGTAAAAGGAAACAACTCTTTCAAAAAGGATTCCTCATGATTGAGGTTTTGGGTCGTGTACCTCGTGTTAGTTTATTTAATTGTACTGTCTCATATTGTACCAACGGAAGAATACACCGAATTTATTAATAGATTCGCTTTACCTAAAATCCAGAAATTTTATATAATTAATCCAATTTTAAGTTAACTAGACGACTCACGAGGGTCCCCACCACACAAGTTCTATTCGATAAGTAGTATAAAGACAAAAAAAGAAGGCTTTACCTAATGCATTTCAGGGGTATCGCCCGCTTCGAACCCGCGCCGGGACTTATGCTATATAATATGCTATTTTAAAAGATCTAATAATGCCTTTGCATCCAAAGGATTTACACTATTCTCAATACTTTATTCTATTAAACCTTCAGCAAAAAAACAAAAAGGCTCTAGTAAAGGATCTTCGCCTTATCTTTTCCTTATCTTTAACATACCCTGAAATAAAAACAGTAAAGAAAGCATATTTATCTTATTACTGAAAACTAAGGAAATAAATATACATAAAAGGGAAAGGAAGTCGAGACTGTAAAACGTTGTTCGCTTCAAGGACACATATGCGCACAGCTTACGGGCTCAGTAAGCAAACCCCACCATATAATCTAATTAGAGATATTGTTAGTACGTGATGCAAGCATGAGTGGCAGATTCTCTCCCTTACACAGCCTAGCGCTAACAGTAATAAAAAGCCCAGACTAGCCGATTTCGAAGTAATTAAACAGAAAATAAGGTTTTAAAGATAAAAGTAATAGCTAAAGCGTTAAGTGCCCCAACAACGAGACGCCCTTATACGCTGATATACGAGCAAAAGCTCCGGGAACACCTTTTTATTTGATTACCATCTTAAAATAAAAAGAACCCACTCTGGACGGGACTTGAACCAACGGCATTCCATATGGTTTAAGGTGTGCTCTACCACTTGTATTCAAGGGAAATAAGGAATACTGAATAAAAAGGGAATAGTTATTAAATAAAGTTAAGTATGGTTACTTACTTGAATTGGGCTTTTAGCTCGTTGTGTAAGGGAAATCCTAGTTATACCCAGCATTTTATTATCTATATAATTAATTTGAGGTTGTTTAGTACAAGAGAGGATACCTCCATGTAGTGCTTTGTAAACCCTAAGTACATGTCGAGTTTTGTAGTAACCATACTATTTGAACCTTTGTCTTTCGTCCAATAAGGGGTTTTGCTATATTCATTATTGTAAAAAAAACCTTTTGGTTCCTTTTTTACTTTTCTATTTAAAAGATTTCCTTACTTGTTACTTGCCTAATGACTTTATTGCTAATATAATATATGTTTAACAGGCGCCTAAATAGTAACGTACGCCAAGAAATAATCAGGTGTATAGTTTGAGATCCTTAAAAAGGACACAGATAAAGCATTACCAGGATTGACTAAAATCACCCCTGCCTTTTACTTTGTGCTAAGGATTTTCTCCAAAACGGGGTATTGGAAAGAAATTCTACTTTTATTAATTAACAGGTCTTCTAAGAATTCTGAGAGGTAGGGTCCCTTAAGAAAAAGAGTAAAGCTTTAGAAGCTTCGTTTATAATACTAAGAGGCATTCCCTAACGGGAACTAATAACTAGAATTAATACTTTAGTGGAATAGATAAAATCCCATAATATAGAAGGAAGCTTCACTGAAAAAGCAAGTGCCTAGATTATAGTACTCAAGTAGCTCGCGGTTAATTTGATACAAAAGGCCTAAAACGGGACTAAAAAAGCAGTTTATTTACTAGTTTTGACCTCTACAGTGGGCATTCTATACAGTTGGCCCCGTAAGTTCCTAAAAAGTCCTACCTTTAACAGCATAAAACTTTGTAAGGATTTGATTATACATATTCGTTTTGTACCCCCCTGTCTTGTAAACATATAGCAAAAGCACACGTAATAATGAAAGCCCTGCCTTGTTACAACCCTTCACCAACGATCCAGATCTACCCCCGCAAAAATTCTGTAGTATATGCTTAACCAAAAACCTCTCGCCTTTCGCGTGCGTTTTAACCCCTGTTTAAAGTAAACCTTATTGGGCTTTTCCTATTATGATAAAATACGAAAAGTTCCCTATTACCGACCAGAACATTGTGAGGGAGGTTAATGCTAGTAGTATTCTGAATACACCAACTTACGTTATAACACCCACCAACTCTTATTGACTTCTGTACCTTTCTTATTTGCTTTCTTACGTTGTATCTGCATACCTTTCTTGAGAGCTAGTAGATTCTGTATCTATATCTTGCATATCTTGATAGCTTTCTTATGGGCTATTACAGTCTTAAGGGAGATACCCGTATTCGTTTTGTTGGTAGTCTTCTTGTTATGGGTCTTCTTGTTCCCTGTACCTAATGTATTCCCTATCATCTTATTAGGATTAGGAAGTAGTAGTATTAGTATATTAGTTATATTATAGTATATTACTATTAAGTATTTATTAGTTACTTATGGAATAGAGTTTAATAGATAGTAATAGATAAGTATTGGAGTTTAGCAATTGTTATAGTTTACTAACTGTAAGAGGGGTCTTAGGGGAGGAGTCCCCTAAATATAGTTGTGTTTTAGTTTGTTCTAGTTGGAATAGACAGGTTAAGGATAATACCTCATTGTACTTTGTTTTTCTCGATAGTGTAGGATAGGGCCTTTGAGAGATTGGAGTAAGTCCTTCTTACCGACTGTAGTGTAACGGAGGCAAGTGCTAACTTGTAGTAGTTTTAGTTATACCGACATACACTATAGGCATAGGCACACACAAACTTTCATTTGACTTTTGTATTCCTCTTCTCTTCACTTTCTTAACTTGTAGCTTACTCATACCCGCTTTCTTACTACTCTGTATCTGTATACCACTCTTCGCAGCTAGACTACTCCTCAGAGCAATTGCCTTAGTCTTTGCAGTACTCTCTATCTTCTTAGGCTTCATCATAGCTAGACCTGCTTTCTTAGGAGCTATAGTCTTAGTAAAAAGGAGGTAGCTCTATGTACTCTTAGGGACTTTAGGACGAGCTAGTATACACTACTCTTAATTGTAAGTAAATAGTTATAGGAAGGAACTGAAGTATATTTTTAGTAGTAGGAAAGTATTCTGTATTAGATTGTATTTTTTAGTCTTATTAGTTATCTATATAGTAATAGATAGTATAGTATATAGTATATATAGTAAATAGATACTTTGTTCTATTAGTTATTAGAGTTATGTATTATATCTATTACTATCTTTATTAGATTAGTTACTTATTAGATTGGTATGAAATAGACTAGAATAGTTATATAATAGATTGTATTAGTTGTTAAGGGAGATCACTCTTGTACTCTGTAGTTACTGACACGGAGAGGAGTTAGCCTTAAGAGATAGGAGATGGTTACTCGACTGTATGCGGAGCGGAGGAAAGGCACTGTATGATAGTTTATAGATATACCTACATACATTATAGGCACAAACTTATGACTTCCTTCTTACTCTTGACTTATGTACCTACCTTAAGAGAATACCTGCAGCTAGACTTTCATAGTACTCTTTGATATTATGGGGATAGATTCTTACTCCTCTTAGGATTCCCTAGACTTACTGTAAACTATATAGAAGATTCTTCTTGTTAGGATTGGTAGCGGATAGAAAAATACTATACCTAATGGAAATGTAATAGAGTCGTTTTCTTTTAAATTACTATTCAAGAAAACTAGACCTACTTCACTTTTTTGAGTTATTGCTTAGCACTTTTCCTTATGGAATTTAAGAATTAGATTTATCTTTCTTAAGTTAAATTCTTAGGATAGGATACCCATGTAATCCTTTATATATCTAATGTTCTAGGGTGTTATAAAACCTTCCTACGAATCTTAGTGCAGTTGCTTAAAATAAGGAGCTCAACTAGTTTCCTTAAAAAATACATGCAGAACGTTTTACATGGATAGGCCAGGAATCCCAAAGGTAGAGAGCGCTAATATTTGTATGAAGGGCGAGGGTTCAAACCCAGCGTACAGTTTAGTTTAAATTCTAAAATACCAGTCTCACATACCTTTTTATCGATCTATTAGTATATCTGTTTATTTATCTCTTTTTGACGCTACTACCAAATTTGAACTTCCCAAGATTCAGTTAATTGTAAAGGACTTTCCTTTAGTAGAGGCGCCAAATACTAAGTAAGAGTTTTCTGAGATTCTTGTCCTCAATTTTACGTAATCTTGATATGTTTTTACCATTATAGTGTTATTATGTAATAGGTTTTCTTAACGGTGTTTTGAACTCAGCTGTTCACAATGGGCATTAGAATGCACTCACCCCAGAAAGATTGCCCGGTTGATAGCCTAAGATCCGGTATTTTATAGTAATATAATCTTCTTCGGTTTAGTGTAGCCGATACAGTCCCAGCTCGTAGATCGGAATTTCGCGGATAACAGGGCTAATAATACTATGCTTATACTCCTTTTAACTAAATATTATCTTTTCTTATAAGGCAAGGATACCAGGTGAATGTAACAAAAAAGCAAGAATTCTAATGTGCTATCCTTAAATTTATCTAAGCTAAGTAAACAGAAAGTACCAAAGTCGATTACCTTGTTTTTTGTTGTCTCATAAATTAGGGGAAAACTATTAATATAGGAAAGTCCGAGATGATCCGATTTTGGCCTCCACTTGGGGTAGACTCCTAAGATACACGCCGTTGATATAATAGACGTGTACAAAAATATTGTTCAAGAAAAGTCCCTAAGGGGTATGCATAGTTTCTGATAACTAATGTGGAGCTATTCTTGGATCCAAAAAGATTAAATATAAGGATAACCTTGGGCGTACATTTAAGGAATTCTTCGTAAACTTGTTTATTCTGAAATAAGTTAATATTTTACAAGAAGAGAGACTCTATTAATAAAGCAAACTATTCTCTATACTTCTATCTAATTGGGTGCATGGTTAAAAGTCTGTTCCTATCTCTATTATTTAGTAACCTGGTATGAGTAAAAGACTCTTTATATTACAAGAATTTTAATATAGAGCACGTTTCCCTCTCAGAGAGAAAAAAAGCCTTTCAACGAGAGGTTATTCTTACGCGCTTACTTGCTTTTATGGTATAGATTTGTAACAGGAGTCCCCTTTTGACATATATTCAAGTTCCCCTGAAAAACGCAACCCTTTCACACTTTCTGTATTAAGCGCGAGCTCTTGGAATGTGATGTTTTTTTGGTACTCTCGACTTAGGATTTAACGATTTTGTTCATACGGTGTAAAGTTCTTTTTTCAAGTTCAATAGTAGGTAATTTATAGGTATCCCTTTAAGTTTTCTGTATTTTTCTATAATAAAAAGGAAGGTTAGGTATTAGTCCAAATTCTGTGCGGATGTACGGTATAAAATAGAGAAGCTACACCATGTACTTATTCCGCCCCTATCTTTAGGAGGTAGTCATCAAGCAGTAATAGCTATAACCTAGGAATGCCCCTTACAGTTAGAAGTCTTTCGAAGTAGACTAAGCAAGTTAAGGGAACTCGGGTCTGTCTATATTTTGTAAAAGTGTCCCTTGAGCGGGTCTATGAGCGTGGGATACGTATTATACACTCGATAACTAGTATTGAATAGAAAAGTTTTTAGAACCTATACCTCAAATTAGAAATTTAGATTAGAGGACTACTGACCTTATCACGTAGGGAATTGCCTAAGGCCTAAAGTTGCAGTATATCTTAGTAACCCGTATTTACTCTCAGTACAATACCGAACTTTTGTCATGTTTCCAGAATCAAAATAACTTAGATAGAAAGGAGGAGAGTCTATATACCGAAAACTTTATACTTAGAGCTGTCTCTTAGGCTACGAATAAATCTATATTTCATGAGTTAAATACCGATTTTGGAATCTCTAGAAAATACCTCAGCCCATCAAGGTCGGGAAGGAGTTAATTCAAAAACTGTTTGTACGCCCCTTTTAATGCCTTTTTCTAGGTGCTTTACTTATTTTAAATAGCAAAAAAATATATACCTGCAAGTCAAAGAAATTTATAGTAAATCCAAGAATACTAAAGGCGGCATATATTCGAATAACTAGAATTAAACTCTCAGACAGGGACAGATAGCTCAAAAATCTGCTCTATAAGGATATGGTGGGTGTAGTTTTTACATATTCGTCTTATATTAAGTATATGCTATAAAAGGTTTTATAAACGCGGGGTGGAAATTATTCAACGGATTTAACTAGATTTCCTGGGGGTTTCCTTACTAATAGGGATAACTCGAACTGAACAAAGTCTTTTATTAATGAGCTCTTGTCTATATCGATAGTTTGTGCCCCTTATAGGGTCTCGTACACTTCAGGTAAAAGGATCCCTTTTCTAAAAGCTTCCAGCAGCTTAGGCATGTTTAAGTACTATAGAATTTCAAAAAGCAAGCTCTTACCGCTTAGGTTTTTCTAGGACCTCTTCCCTGGATCCCGGGAACACTCTAATTTTAGACTCTCTATTTAGACAAGAATTTTAACGAATGAATCTTTTGTGGTTTACCATAACTCTTTAGAAATAAGAAAACGGGTTTCGGGAGTGGCGATAAAGAAGACATATCCTTTTTATTACTAGTCGTTAAATAAAGGATTTTTTGTAACGGAAAGCAATATTGATTATACACTTTACTTCCTTATTAATATAAACTATTATGTAAATATACACTGTAAGATAAAGGCATGTGACATACAATAAAAGCCAAACGTCTATTAGGATCTGAACTCTAAGGCCCTCTATGTCTTGCTTCTGCTGTGTCAAGTAGAACTAGTATTCACTACGGGACACCTAGCTAATTATTATATATACAGATTCACTGAAGCCGTTTTTGAGGAATCCTAACCGCTAACCTGTAAGGAAGGCCCCTTATTCTGAAGCTTAGTAATAGTTCTTAATAAAAAATAGAATTAATTTCCTATTAAAGGATAAAATTACACTATCTCTAGAAATCCAAGGAGAGGTTACTTCATAAAATATTAGGGTTGTGTGTCATATTCTTGACAGGCCGGTAAAACCTTTCTGCAGCTCTAAACGTGAAAAAATCCCTCTGAATTCATTGTCCTCAAATAAAGTAATTAACATTTTATATATCGGGTTTGGCCTAGCGAATGGGCTTCTATAATATAAGTACTAAAACTGAAGGAAGTCGCTGATATTACTTACCGAACCGCTATAGGCCTCTTTTCAAGCCCCTGTATTTGTCAAAAACCAAGTGGAGCCAAAGAAGTTTTATATTTACAGCAGAAGGCAAGAACTAAATCCTAATCCCCAAGTATCTGATACTCGAAAATTTACAAAGGAGCACTGACAAAGCATTCAGAAGTATTTCAACTCACTAAACCTTCAATTTATGAAAACTAAAAGTCAAAAGAATCTCTCACAGCCGAAAACCTAACAAAAACTCGTTATACTAGATATCTCTACTTTGTATTCCTTAACATCTACTCCCCAAAAAGCCTATAAGCAATATACCTGAGCTTTCCGTTTCTAAATCTACCGGCGTTATAGTACGAATATATTATTATAATAAAGAGGGCTGTTAGTGGTTTTTCAAAATCCCATTGCAATTACTCAAGCAAGAAGGGTTTATCCAGGAAAGATTTAGAAAAAAGGTTTGAAATTTGAATGCGAGTATCCAATATAGGGGGCTAGAATATAAATAGCAAGTCTAGTTTTTGATAAAATTCCCTATATAGTCTCATTAAAAGTCAAATAAAGTACCGAAAAAAGAGTGCCTCGAGCTCAGAGTCTCATTTGAGTATTTATAAAGACGGGACCTTATTTGTTTGATTGCCAAAAAAAAAGTTTTGTCAAGTGTAAGTCTTTTGGGATTTGAACCCGGAGCCCTTAATAGCTTTATGAAGGAATTTTTTATTGATTAGATGAAAGCGAAGTAACCTCTTCTATTCCCTAAAAGAATGAGTCTATCTCTATATAATCTATTTTTAACGTTTTTTGATTGAGCGAACATTACAAAAGAGGACATAAAAGTCATATGTTTAAACTCTAGTAGCTTTTGTAAGCTAACTTAGCCGGCTCTTGTATATAAAAAAATAGAACAGGAACTTTAGAGCAGGGCTGCCCCTATGAGACATGCGGCCCCCTTTAGTTATTGGTTTTAGAGATACTCGGACTTGGAGGAGTTCTAACCATATATAATAGAAGTATGTATCTTAGAGGAAGATCTATATGCAACAAGCATAGGGCCAGAAAGTAAATATAAGCAAAACTTTAATATTAGTGATATTAGAAAATTTCTTAAGTTGAGAGATCCTGTTAAGAGAAAGTTCGTATTTTTTGTAATTGGAGTTGCATTAGTTTTTACTATGAGGGTTGCCTAGACTGTTTCTTTCTTATGTTACAACATGATACAAGGAGCTCACGGAAGAGTATAAAAATTGACTGTATTCTAAAAAACCAAACCCCTACTTAAGGGGATTCTTCTAAGTCAAAAGTTAACATAGGAATAAACTTATTATAAATAACTATATTGTGAATTGGAATACCTGCTATAAACGAGGAGGTATAAATCCAGGGTTTACCTTTTCCCGAAAAATTTAGTCTTACTTTTTTCTACTCAAAAACTAGGGTCAAGTAACTCCCTCTAGGGATTAGACGAATAGCTTCTTAATGGAAAGCTCGTCAAGAAATAGAGTAGAAATACAACAAATATAAAATATAAGGAGAAAAGGCAAGCCCCTTTGTTTATAAGATTGCGAACGCTAAAGCCTTGCTATTACATTAGTTAAAAGTCTGTACAAGGATAAATCTAGAATTCGGAATTAGTTTTTACTACATTTAGAGCAATACTGCTCTGGTAATAGTTAATCCAGTAAGCTGTAAAAGTAAACACTATAATAACCAGGTTAAATTAAAAGTGAGCTTTGACGAAAAGAGTCTTCTTGTACTTCTCATAGTAGATCTGCCCCGAGTCCTTCGAATTTCTAATACCCTAGTAATAATCTACTGCCCTGAGAAATTTTTAGAGAAAAACAGCCTTGACTTTAATCTGAAATTGGAAACCAGGAAACAAGGGAACAGGCAGCCCTTACTTTATAGCCACATAGCTACTTTCATTTCGCATAGAATATACGAAGCTCGGACAGAGTGAAATGAATCCCACTTTACGTAACGCAAGTATACCCTATTTAGGCATATCCCGGATTCCCTAAGCGCCCTATTGACTTATAAGCAGCTCAGTGCAGTCTCCTTGTTCTATACTTATTTCCTAGTAATCAAGCTAGAGAATTCTTTACGGCATAGAAAAAGTTTTCCCATCTTAAGGCAAAAAGAAGATAGCTAATTTAATATTTTTTTTAGTATTTAGATATTCAGAATTGTATAAAAGGTCTAAAAAAGGACTGCTAAGAAGCTTAGTAATAAAAACGACTTATATCCTAATCCCTTTTGTGGCTCTATTTTATAATAGGGTTACTCTCCTCTTTAACTCTAAGTTCCATGTCGCACGAAGAAGGTCATACGGCCCACTCACTTTAGAGCTAATTATGTTATGGATTCACCCCCGTTACCCTTTTTAGGGCTACTACACAAATATAATTTAAATCCTAAACAAAGCAAATAGGCCTCAAAAGCTTCCTCAGTCTATTAAGTACAAGGCCGCGGGACCCTGATTTATTGTTTTCAGGGTAGCCCCATTTAGAAGTACTAGGAGCGGTATTCAAAAAAGTTTCTCCACTCAGTAGAAAGAAAAAGGTAATTGCTAGTCTTCTATTCTTTTTAAGAATTCATTTCTTCGAAAATCTAAGTTTCTCACTAAATTTTACAAGTACAGTTGAGTTCTATGGACAAACCTCACCTTAGAGCTTATCAGAGAATCCTTAATATTTAGTAATCGAATACCTCACACCTAATTGCGGAAGTTTAAATAAAAGGAGGATTACCTTTCTTTTTAGAGATACATCCTCGTTTTTAGATTATAGAAGCTCAGAAACTAGTAAACATAGAAAAACGATACATGAGGCATTATCCTAACCGCGTTATAACGCATTTAACATTTAAATGCAAGGCTTTTCAGACTTTTGTAAGTACAACCCGGGGAGACTTATGTACAAAAAAGATATCCCTTATCAGAGTTTAATTTCCTCTACTCCTTGCTTGAATTCTTGGTTTAATAGTAAAGGCCCGTCACATCTTATTAAGTGTATAGAGACCCCTTAATTAGTATTTCATGATTACGAGCTCCTTGGGGACTTAGGCAGAGTCAAAGGGTTCACTACCTTTTAACTAGTTTTTTAAATGGAACCTTCTGTAATATTCGATTTATCGGTTTCAAGTCAGAGATTAGCAATTCCCGGTCCAGAGATATTTACTATTATAGTTATATGCTATAATTAAGGGTACCCGCTTTTGTCCCTTTGGGTTATATACGTAATTGTTTAATAAAAAGGGGTTTTTCTTTTATAAGTATAAGTGCATACACAAGATATATTAGATAAAGCCTTTTCCATATTGTATAGTAGTCATAGGTCCTCGGCGATTCTTAATTATGAGACCGGGTCCGAGCATAAGTATGCTAAGTAAAATTTTCCTAGATTTTAAGGGTTAAGGGGCTTCATCTATAGAATATCTCCCGAACCGCGATTATTTAAGGAGCTTCGTTCTTGGAGAAATCCGTTGCAGGTTATAATAATATTTACTAGGGTTTTTGGTTCATAGACTGGGAATCCTTTTTATATGCTTAGTATATTTAACTAGAAAAGCCCTTATGCTACCCAAAGCTTAATTTTTACTGATCTTAGCACATGGGTGTTTAGGAAGCATGTAGTCAGCCACCTCCCCTTTATTATATAATAGTCTAAGGGACCTCAGAAATAGTATATTTTTATAATAATTAGCATTTTAGCTTCTTATTTTTATATGTATATTTGGCAGCTGTTGTCTGCGCTATACGGGGTTCCCGAGGTTTCTCCTTTGGATTAATTGAGGTTATATTGTAGAAGTCAGTGTTTGCTCCTAAAGAGGTGCCTTAGTTTATAGACTCTCGGAATAGGGTAAACCAAAGAGGATCAAAAGTATATTTAAAAGGGTTCGAGTTTCCTCTTTATTAAAAGTAAAGTATAGAGCCCAAAAGTGAAATAACCAAACTTAGTGCTAAAGTATCATAAAGTTCTTGAATCTATGTCACGCAGACTCTAGGGTGCCAGTATAATATTAAGACATAGCTTTTATAAGTATAACGTTATGGGAATTACGGGGTGCTCTTGTATAAGATTACTAAAGAGACAAGGACTATACAAATACTAATAAAGAGTTGTTAGAAATACCAAGCTAAGACTTTTTTGAATTACAAGGAAGAAATCCTCAAGGATACCTATTAGAATACTTACATCAGACTTAGAAATGCTCAAGTTCTACTTTATATATAATTTTTAGGGCTAGAATCCCGGTATACTAAAACCCCAATTTAAACTCACCTAAATGAGACTCCTTATGAATAGGATTCCCTTTAAGCTAGGGCGGATAGGACAAAATAAAGCAGATTACAGTTATAATATAATATAATAAATACCGACAGCTTAACAATTCTTTTGATTTGGAGTCACAATTTGTTAGTAATTTCTTGAGTTCTGCAGGTTATTCTCTTGCAGGATTTTCAAATATTAAAGTTTATACTATACTTAAAAGTTAGGTAAATTAGAACGAAATTTCTATTTGAATCCTTTTTATTATAATATATATAACTACATTTTTATAAGGATCTGACTTAAAATCCTGTCATTACTATAAAAGTTAGTGCTGCTATTAAGTCACCAAGCCCCAGAGCACCTCTAATAATACCTCAATTATAAAAATTAAAAACAGACGCCTCCTTAAGTAAGGATATAACTTTGAGGCTTTGATAATATAAACTAAATTCCAACTCATAGCTACACTAGCCAAACAAACCTATCTCGATCGTCAAGATTTCCTAAGCAAAAGGAAGTCCTTACTTCTTATTACGAGGCGGGTTCGAACCTTCTACTTTTTAAAACTTATCATTATACTCCTGAGAATCCAGTAAAAAAAAGGTAATATACGTTATATAACGAATTCCCAACAAAGAATGCAGGGTCTACTTAAGACTCAAAAAGATTATACATCAATGTTGACAAGTATTTGGGTTTTTTATGCCTTTTTTATATCCTTTTAGACTCCTATTTGTTACCTTATATTCTGACTTATACGTACAATAAAACAGGGCATTTACCGGAGACACTCTACTTTACTATTTTTAATATTTAATTAAATGGGATTCCTTATTTATCAAAGATTTTTGAATATCATGAGTCGCCTTTCTTTGTATGTTCTCATTTTTGTTTAGTGAGCACAATTAAAGGGTTTAGATATGAATGGAGATAGTATGGAACTAATAAGATACATTGTAGAAGCACCTTCCCGTAGGATTTCAACCTATGAATCCTCGGTTAACAGCTGGACATCTTACAACCATCGAGCTTTTGATAAATAAACTTTGGTTGGCTAGAATTAATAAATTTTCAAAAGAAGGGGTATACCTGGTTGGACATATTTCGTATGTCTACACCTTTTAAAAGACACCTAACGAGTTAAATTAAACCATTAGAAGGCCCTTTTAGGAGCCTAGAACGTGCTTTAATACCCTAAAAATGTATGATTAATCATTTCTTTAAATTACTGCTTAAATCATTAAGTATCAACTATATACCTTAACTAAATCTTTTTAGAGTGCACTCCTTATATTAGCGGAATCCTCAGGTACTGGTGCATTTAGTAAGTAATATAGGGTACCGCTTGCTCATTAAGATACCTATAGTATATTCTTTAATTTGAGTGGGTTGTCTTTCCCACTTATTTAGGTCTGTAACAAAAGTATTGCTGAGTAATCTGATTTATAATTATCCGCTGCTTTGACTACCTAACCCGTTTTTAGGATAAAATAGAATGGGGTATTTAGTTACGAATTCCTTTCATATCATATCGCACACGCGGGAACTCTTTATTCATTTGAACTTGTTTTGAAACTAAAAAGCACATTCGCCTTCTCGGAAGATAAAGAGCTCTATTCCTTAGTTTCCTTACTTGTTCTCGGATCTATATTTATTCATCATCCATAGAACCTTGTAAATGTGTTACATACACTTGCGGTATTCAAAAACCATTAGCTTATCTCCTGACGATCTGACGGAACTACTTTAATTCTTCAATTTAATATAATTAAAAAAGGAATTTTGGCTTTAACCTTGCACCTAATATATATTTCAAAAACGAAAACGGGAAGTACTGGCACTTGTCTATTCTTCTTTTTAGAAGTAGGTCACAGAATAGCGGATTCCTTTTTTTAGGAATGCTATGGGTTTCTGCACCTTGCTGTAAACAGAGCCTGTTTAATTACCTTGGTGCTTAGACTTATGCTACAAGCATTACTCTTACCTATAATGTAATTTTTTATGCTAATTGAACTCTTTTGAGTCCTTTATTATTCGTGAGATTTACCTAGAAATTTAATTAGTGGAACCTAGTATTCTATTAAAATTCTAGTACTAAATATATATAAGCGCACTGTGATAACCGATCGTATATGAACTAATTTAAAAACTTCTCCGTACCAGAACTTCGTATTAGGGCAAGCAGTTAAAAGCTATTCCATTATTTATTCTTAGATAAATTTCAAGGATTTCGTATGGTAAGGAATTTTTCTAAAATGACACCTTAAGCATCCTTTAAAAAGAACTCATAAGTAAGTCTAGAGCAGGGCAATCGCGTTACATTATTCTTTTAATAATTAAATATAGAATTCTTTTTAGGATTTTCGGACCTATTGCATATCAACCTATTTTAACTAATTACTTTCCCCTATGTAGAATAAAGATAAACAAACTGAGTACACTATTTATTGGCCCCAGCCTTTACTCAGTACTTAATTTAAAAATACAGTATTAAAATACAAATCAGAGAAGAAATTGAACTAAATTTACTTCTGTACTTATTTAAACCTAGGGAGCATTCGAATAACTTTTTGTGTGATCCTTATAAGCTGAGCAATTGTTGGAAAACTATCAAAAACCTAATAAGAATTTAGCCTTTACTTTAAATGGGTACCAAAATATTAATGAATTTTCTTAGAGAGTCATAAACGAGTTCCCTTTTTTATTTAATAGGCAATTTCCTGGAATTAGCAGGGACGCTAGCTCAAGAGCTATCCATTAGAGCCTTATATTTAGGAAAATCCTATGTTATTTATTCGTTCCAGCTACTCTTTCGGGGTAGGTAACTAAGGGAGACTCAAGGGTTTCAACAAAAAAATAGGAACATTGCAAATCGAGTATCCTTTTTTCTTTATTACTAGAAAGTTTACCTTAGTTAGATAAAGGTATTCGCTTTTAATAATAAGGGGAACCCCACGGATACTAAGAAGTTTTTTTCATAAGACAAAAAGTCAATTTAAGAGGATTCGTTAATAAATAATAAGCAAAATAAAGAAGTGTTTGCTGTAAGACAACTTAGATATCTATACTTGACCGGAATTCCTTTAATAATAAAAAGAAAGATTTCTGTAAACTGTAAACTCTTCAGGATTTCTTAATTGCTCAGAGGAAATACAAAGACTCTAATTTGAAAGACGGAAGCCCTCAAACTCGAATACCCTCTTATAAAATTCTTATAATTTCCAAAATGGATAAAAACTACTAACCTAATAGACTTACCTCCAAATACTTCCTCTTGTTCATAGGCAAATCCAGAAAAAACAATTACGAGAATCCATTATTATCCTTATAATTATTACTATATCTAATCCGAGAAAAACTATGCAAAAATTAACTTACTAAGGTAATACTAACAGAAAAGATAGTTTCTCAACAATTCCTTTTCTAGAACACCTCTACTAATACTAAACTGGTATATAAGCATTTCCAAGATCTTAAGAAGTAGAAATACTTGATTTAGCAATTAATATAAGCCCGCATCGTTCTTAGAACTTAGAAGGGGCCTAAAATTCAAGGCGAACACTGGACTGAACCTACAAAATTAAACTTTAAAAGTCTCCGGTGTTAACTATTATTAAAATCACTAACCTTTAGCAAGTAAAAGCTAGGAACGGAACTTCCCAGCTAAGATAATCTATATAAATATTTATATCATTAATGCGGTATAGCGAAGGACTAAGGGAACTGGCTAGCAAGATCTCTCAAAGGTATTTTGTAATGGAACCTTAGACACTTGTATTCATGTTTCCGTGTTCTAACTCGTTTTTTTGATAAGCGGTTAGATTTAAATCTTGAACCTTAGCTTTCTACCTATATCTGTAAAAGACTAATAAAGGATGTATGGATTCAAGACATAGTATACTTTCACCAGGAGGCTTAAGCAATTTCAGGATATATAGTTCTGTTTTCCTTACTCAATTCTGTTGACAGTTCTACATGTAGACTCTATCCTCTGGGAAAGGTTAGTCTTTCTTTTATACAAGTTGGGTCTTACAGCTAAGATTTAAGTAAAGGATTTGTTTAACCATGAGCTAAGAAAAATGCCATATTAAAGAACTTCTTTAGTAAAACTAAAGTTACAAGAGATATTACAATTAAGAATTACTTAACAGCTTGAAAGTGAAACCCTATTTGTTTGTGGATTACTTATTCTAAGAGATTCATTTCTATGTATTTAAGTGATTAAAAATAACAGCTTTTACCCCAAAAGCGACTTACTGACTATGTAAGGAGCCCCTCTCGCACAAGGTATACTTAAGTATGGGCCTTGCTCTATTGTGTAAGCACCAAGCTGTTAAGAACCCTCTTAAAAACTTAAAGATTCTTATACAGCATTACATTTAAAAACTGCGTACCTCTCTAATCCTTATAGCTTTTCCATAGCTAGAAGGGAATCTAAATACATATTAACGTATATTACTTGAAATGGAGTCCTGATCCTTCGCCCGTATTATAAGGGGTAACCTTATAGTAAAGAAACTCTCATAATAGACAAGGATTTCCTTTCTTTTTGCTTATTTTTAAAGGACGTAGTTGCTAATTAGACAGCACTTGTTAAATAAAGAATATGAAAAGAAAAGGACTGGTAAATTCTGCATTAGCTAGAATTGCTCTAGCTTTCGGCATTGGTGTGACGATCTATAAAGGCGCATCCCTGCTTTTTACGGGTCGGTTAACGGGTCCGCGTTTACAGAGTGTAAATCCTTAATTTATTCCATTTAAACTTTCCTAAGGACAGTGCTCCCTCCTATAGATTTCTTATAGATTTAGGGTATTTTAGTTTTTTATTCAATACCTATAACAGAATAGGGAGCTCCCCGGGACTTATTCCAAGCTAAGGAAGCCCTTATATTATGTCTTATTGTGAATTCTAATAAATTTATAGAGCTAGGTCTTATATAGAACACTATTTAAAGCAAATTGATAATTGGCGAAATGCTTGGTATGCGCCTATTAGGGATACATTATATGTTGTAGTTCGGGATCGAGGATTCCCCCTAGCTCAAATTCTGATTTAACGATAAAGTCTATGCAAGTTAACTAATGTAGGACCTTCTTACTGAAATTAGATTCAATTTAGTCCTTGGATGCGTTCTCTTTTTGGATTCTCTAGCGCCCAAAGAGGTTTTTTTAAATCCTTTAAAAAATAAGGGAGACGAAAGGATATTTGGTTGCTAGTTTGTATGTAATCCTAGGAATCAAATAAGCCAGGTATATTAACTAATGGCTAGTACTAGGCGAACTCATATGTATCAAACTTATTCATATGTATCCGCAGATCTTTAGCGGATTTTCTATCGTTATTCCTTTTCAAATAGCAAGAAGAGTTGATATAAAAAAATTCTAATAGTAATTACGCAGCAAAAATATAGGAGTTCCCAGTAGAATAGTATCAAAATGAGGACAATTAGGGGGCAACGATTATGTATAAAATCTTTCGGGGTTCAACCGGACCCGCTTTTAAGAAGCCCCTCTATCCTATGCCTCCGCCATCATGAGTGGAATACTATCTCAAGTATTAGTAAAAATACTTTTTGTATAGGCCCAAGGAAACTCTCTATTTATATAAAAACAAGGTAAGTAAGCTGGGTTTCAGGATTTAATTATAGCCATAATAGCAGCTAAATGAAGAAGTTACTATATGCCCCAGGAAAGCAAAGAATTCTAACTATCTTAGCATGTATACCCTAGGTAGAACAGATAAAAATTTAGATGCTGGTCGTAGGTTCGAATCCTTAAACTAGAAGATTAAAATAAAAAACTCTCATTAGTCATAGTATACAGAAATATAAGAGTGGAATATATTAGAGTTACGTAAAAGTAAAGGATCAAAATCCTTGAATTTCTTATCCACTCGAGATTTTTATGCCGAAAGGGGAAGTAGAACCTTCCAAGAAAATTCATTAAAAATATTTAATCAGGTCTTTTCATCTCTGATTGAGGGATAATGTCCAAGCTCTCCTGTTATAATACCCTCCTTAAGAATTCTTTTTAGTCCGCTTTTTGTATTACTTTGTATAAGTACTGAGGTGTCAGCTCACTGTATCCCATTATCTATAGGGTTGAGTGGTACTACCACCCTAAAAGATTTCCTTTTCTTAAGATACTACTTGGACTTTTACAGTAATATACATTATCTTAAGTAGAAAAATTATTGAAAAACTCAGAATCATTTTTGAACAGGCCCTTACCTTTAACTAGCAATTTTTTAGATTTAGACTTGTAACTTTGATGGTTTTATTTGGTTTAACCTACTCTCGTTATTAAGCAGAGCCCTCTAATTACATTTGTTTGGGATCGGTTAGTTAATAGGATACTGGTGCGATTACTTCGAAGCACTCTCTGTAAGAAATAGAAAGTCCTAGTAGGTAGAATAGCTGTCTTTTTAATCCTAGTGTAAAGCATACTTTTTAAATTTATTTCTATAGTAAGGGAAAAGCTCTCTAAAACAAAAAAAATTAAGTAGGTTAAACGCAGTATTATAACTGAGTATGCTTATAAAACTGTTGGTCCTTATCTAGGAATTCTAGTATTAAAACCATTCATAAAAAGAATTTGATTTATCTAGCCGAGTTAGAGCTAATAATTAGATATAAATTGGATTTTTATATAACATCTAAGTTGGCGCGCCCTTGAGCAAGCATAAAAGGGCTCCCTTATTAAGGCAAAGGTTTTACCATTAATGTGGAATTCGAAATACTTCTCAAGTCTCATTGACTTAGGGCTAAGAGTCAAATAATCAGAAGGAGCTTCCAAGTACCTGACAGAAAAAGATTGTTACCTACTTTTATTAAAGAAATTTTAATTACTTACTCCTAAACTTAAGAGGATTTGCACTCTAAAATGGAATAAATAAGAAATCTTAGACTGCTTTCCGGTATTAGTTTAAACCCAATAAAGGGAGGGGTATCCCAAAGTTTTACTGACTGGGTGCCCCTTTTAACAGGATATCCTTGTTGCGCCGTATAAAATACTTTAGATTAGCCACTCCCTCGCTGCAGGAATTGGAGTAGAGGACTCACATAAATATAAAGATGGGTCTCTCTCAATTAACAAAGTTAGGCTCCCTTAGGCTATATTCTATAGAACCAAAACCATCTATATATACATATAATTTCGTCGTAAATATGTACAAATAAAAGTTTCGGGAAATTGTACTTTAATGCTTCAAGTGCCCCTTAATTTGTTCGAGTAGTTGCAGGATCTTGACTTAGAGGAAGAACTTCGGAAACTAAGGAGTTTTTTAAATAAAGCTTTTTAGCTAGTATAAGATAAGATTGTTAGCTAGAAGGACTCCCTTTATTATTCTATTTATATGCTTCCACTTAATTAAGTATAATTTTACTCAAACCCTCTCTTAAGTAACCTTAACAGGTTTTACTCAGGATCGAGATACAAAGTCTGACGTATTTATGAGTACAAAGAGAGTACAGAGTACACGTATTAAGTATTGAAACCCATATCTAGGCCTATCATTTACTAGAAGAATTCATAATATGAAAGATGAGGACTAAGCTTAAGCTTTTAAGGAAAACGATTCTCAACACTCCTTAACTAATTAAAAACTTTTTTTAAGGCAATACTTTAAGAAAAAGGAATCCTGATTAGATAGAATAAGGTAAAGTTCTAGAATGTCTTTACCGTTACTTTAGCTTTAACACCTAGAAGAAATAAAGGAACAACAAGAGTACACAAGCTTCTCCTAACAGCTTCTCTATTTAACCGGGATACTAAAAAAGCTAGCAGAACACGGAGACACACTTCCTTTTGTTAAACATTCCCTTGACTAATCAGGATTCTTATATATTTAGGAATTATTACACAGAGTATAGAATCCCCTGGCTTTTGCCTTTGAATTAAAGTCTTTATCTTGTATGTAAAGAACGGATATTCTCAAATGTAGGAGAACAAGACCTTATCAATAGCCTTTCTTGTCTTACTAATAAAAGGTTTAGGACCCATATCATCCAGAGAAACGGGTTTGTCAAAAAGCCTCTAACCAAGAACTGATCTCGAGGAACAAAACGAAGCGCTACCCTTGACTTTATACTACAGAGATACTAAGAAAATACAGGAGTTGCATATCAAAGACAGGGCCAGAAGACCTCGCAGTTTACGTGGTATCCTTTATTAATAATTTTTTGCGGTTAGATCGATTTGTCTACATGCGGTTACTCTATAAAACTGCTGTAGGAAGCTTGTAAAATAAATAATCAAGACAGAGTAAAGTTTCTTATTATGGTCCCGGTTAGAAAGAATCCAAGATTTCAAAAAGCTTTAGTTACTCTAAATATAGGTAGGACACACTTATTTTTTCTCAAAATTCCAGTCAGTAAAGATACCCCTAAGGGGGGTTTTACTATAAAATTGTAAACCTCTCGGTAAAGCCCAAAATTTATATAAACTTTAAAGGTTTTCTAGATTACATAGAACTTATTAAATACCCCTACTCTTGAACAATTTATCTTAGCATAAGGAAGCACCTATCCTAAGTGCAACTATAAAAAGCAATATAAAGGGCCTCTTGAGAAAGCGGCAAGGCAAGCCCTCTTTACAATTAAGAGCTCGTATGATCCGCAAATATTGAGGTCATTTGGGAGGTTTTAATTATGTCCGTCATTATAAAAAATATACTAAATTTCAGAGTTAATTACATTTGTAGTGTCCATGTTCTAATCCTTGTATTGTTCTTACTTTACTCCAACTTAGTCTTTTGAACTGAATCTTGATGCCAATTTACCCGCTTATTTTATTTAGGAATTTAATAACAATTTTTGCTTGCAAGGACATACAAAGGCCTTGGGACAGTCAATTCAATTTAAGCAGAATCGGAAACTCTTACAACGTTAATCCAACCCTTTTTAAACGGGAATGAGCTCCGAAATGCACCACGAGTTACAATTTTATAACTATATCTCGAAGGAGTTAAAGAATACCCGGATTCGGAAAGGTAATAAAGATGTATAGCGAGCTAAAATACAGACATACAAGAAATTCAATGGTTCAAAACCCGCCTTTTATTCAGAAGTACTCATTACTAGATGACTAGAAAAGGGGCTCCTCTTGTAAATAAAAACTTCTGTACTCTGTACCCCTTTATTTAATTTAAGGGTCCCTTGGCGAAACCCTAGCTTTAGAATTTTACGAGTAGACAAGCCTCGACAATCTGATAAAAGAGCTCTACTTTACGAAATTATTTACTATGATACGCTTTTTCTGTGCGCTTTTTTTAGAATACCCCTAACTTAAAATAAGTATTCTGTTACATACCTAAGCGGTTGACTAAGGAGCCCCTTAAAAACCCAATATAATAACAAAAACAAGTAAAAAGTTTAAAGATACTGAGCTTTAAATACATGAAGAAGTTATATTTGATAAATACTAGGGAAAACATACCATATTATATTCATTTAGAATAAAGAAGTACTCCTTCAGGGGTAACCCCAGATAAAGACTTCCAAGAGATTCCTTTGGAAAGTAAGGTTCCTTTAGCTACCTACTAAGAAAACTTGTATAGAATAATAGGTGAGAACTAATTCTAACTGGACTATAATAATATATTAAATCTACTTGACACCTTATCGTGTAGTCGAGACGGGAGAGAACCAAATAGTAAAAAATATTGTAGTAACTATACTACAAAGCAGTTTTCCTCTATATTTGATCTGATAATTTAAGATTACCTATCTATAAGGGATAAACGCAGATTTAGAAGAGCTCTCCAAAAGGTGAAGGTGAATAATTCTAAGCGGGTATTTTATTATATTACCGGGATTCCTACTATGCTAGAGATCTTGTTTGTTTTAAAATAATTTTGGTTGGAAGGAAATAAGGAAAAATATGCAGAGGTGCGACGTGATCAATTCCCCAGTTGTACACTTTCATGCTTAATATATACAGGAATCTAATTCCATTCTTCTGCTGGGCAGTCCTATTCCTTAAAAGCTATTCTAGGCATTATCCTTTTGAATCTACAGATTTTGAGTAAGTTAAGTTATTTCTTTTATATAATATATCCGCGTCTAAATCCCGGTAGAAAGGCTTCTTAATATACAAAAAAACCTTATTCTAGGGTCTTTTTTTGTGACGTAGTATAAGATTGACAAAGGGGTTCCCCATTACGTAAGTCAATTAAAAAGGAATTTAATAAGTATTTCGTAGCACAACGCACTGGGAATCCCTGCCAAACACAAGCCTAAGTTTTACTCCCTCAAACTTCAGGTAGTAGAAAAGTCATATACTTAATTAACTAGGAAGTCTTTTGAAAAAACCCTCTTCAAAATACCTCTTAGTGTTAAGGCTAGTTCAGATCACAGACTCTCAGAATTTAACCCTATTTTATATAATAGCACATAGCTTTGGTACAAGTACTTTAGAACAAAAAAACCTATTAGGAGATATTGACTGGCAACTTCTTATCAGTTTGAGACATTTTCTACCGGACTACGAGACAGTGCCTTATCTACAAGCGAGCTTTTCTGTAATTTGTGGAATTTTTTAGGTTAGCCACAAAATTCTTTCGACTTTCGCGAATGGCTTAGGAAATCTACTATAGTCATTTTGACTGTTACAGGGATAAGTAAATAAAAAATGACAATAACTTAATATCTATCTTAAATGAATCTCAGAAAATCCTGAGGGTTTGCCTTGCCCGGGTCTCCTCTCCAAGCTACTTGAAAAGGAACTAAAAAAGGAATTAAAACCCTTTTTTATGCGGGTACTTATTAGAGAGTTACTTAGGTACTAATACAGGATACCCCATAGACTAAGGTAAAATTTCCGGCACATAATTTTGTTGACTATAACAGTTTATTTATACTCACCTCTCTCACTTAACTTAAAGGGGAATTCTTTACACAAAGTTGACACTAGATAGAGAAAACAGGAACTAATCCCCATTCATTCCTTTTATAACAAAAAAAATTGGTGATATCTGTTGGCCCACACTTTTCAATTACGCCTTAAAGATTAGAAAACTTAAGGGATCCCACTAAAATAAAAAGGAATCCTGCAAGGTAGCATATAAAAAAGGGTTCCAATTAGCAAATTCCAGTCACTCCCCCCCCTTTACTAGACTTTGACTTTATTAAATGAAATTTGAATTGTTTCTCACGTCTTCTAATAATACTTCTAGTAGGGATTCTTTTGTTTCATTATTTATGAACTGGGGTTTTTGACTAGAATACCCGCCTCTTTCGCATTTACGTACAGTGTATATAAGAATATTTTATTTCAATCTAGAACTTGTTTGAACAAATTTATATGTCAGATATATTTTTGAAGTTGGAATTACCCTTTTCTCAAGAATAAAACCCAAACGAGCTCTATTTGAAAGCTTTCCTTTAAGAGTTTTTCTAAATGGATTAGTCCGGGAAATCTACGGTAAGGGACTTGAGTCTAAGATTCCTGTTGATAGAGGTACTGGTGCTTAAAACTTGTAACGATGAAAATAGATCTAATTTTATATGCAAAGCTAACATACGCAAGGCTTCCAACAGGTAGAAATGCTTTGTTGAGACTCCCTAAAATCTCTAATCCGCATTAAAGGGAAACCCGCTTCTAAGTAATAGAACTGCTTGCAAAAGAATTGCCTTTACTGAAAACCTTATAAACACCAACTTCTTATAAGTCTTTAGTCTTCATACTTATACCTTGTTTCTTAAGACATGTATTAAGTCTTCTTAGGCGTTTTATGAGCTATACTCTTCTTCTTTTAGGTACTTGGATTCCTCTTAGCTAGGGTAGTCTGACTCTTATTGTAACTAGTACGTACTCTTCTTGGTGCAGCCTGTACCTGTCTTATGGGTCTTCTCTGTATCCCCGTTTGTTATAGTTGTATAGTCTTATCTTAGTTTGTCTGTAGTATTAGGAGCTTCTAGGAACCCGAGTAAAGTAAGTATTACATTTTACCAACGAAAGGCACAGGGTTTTAAGATATTTCAAAGGGTATGCTCAAATTGAAAATTATAAATTCCTCTTTTCTTACTAACTCCAGGAAGAACCCTCGAGAAAGTAATTCTTGTATTTACAACCAGTAACAAATTCCTAGGACTCTCTCAGCAAGCATAAAGTAATTGATAAGACAAGATAAGAAAAGTACATTAAGTAAATTATCAAGAAGGAGTTCTGTTTAAGTTAAGTTCTAAAGTATCCGGACAATATCTCTACTGATAGCTTAAATATCCAGGGGGACCCTTAATAGAATAGAAAGTACATAAGCAATTCTAAATTAGATAGGAAATCTCGACCCTTTAAAGCCTTGGAAATGCCTGCCTTAATTCCTACGTATTGAACCGACTTCAACCAGTGACATGTACTAAAAGAGAGCTCTGATCTAACCACTTCAAAATGAGGAGTGTTGGTTCGTACTAAAATATAGACCAGTGAAAACAAGAGCTCTATTCGAGAGTAAGGCTGGGAATGAAGAATAGGAGAGGTGAGCAAGTAACAATTATAGAATCTTTGTATCTAAGTGATTAAAATAACACGAATAACTAGAACTCCAGAATTAAGTAATACCAAAAATACTTATACATTACGAAATTTACATCTGAAAGAATTGCTCCATCTTTGTTAAAGCCATATGATACACTGATATCGATTAGGTATAAAAACAATATAGCGTGCTTTGAATCAACAGTCTACCTTACTATAAAAGTAGGGATTCTAAGAGTCTAAAGCTCCTTCTGATAATATGAATAAGGGAAGACTCTACAAAAACCCGGAAATCCTAAAAAAAGCAATTGTCTCTAAATATTAAATACACAACGTTTGTTATTAAGTTCTTCGTTTTCTCAGTTGTTCTCCGCTAATTATGAGTCCTCATATTCAGATCTTGACTGGGGCAATGGTTTAAATATGAGTGACTGCCTATAAAAGTTGTAGAGTCTCGTTAAACTCTAAGAAAATAAATCCTTGTGTATTATTAAACTTTGTTATAGCTAGTTATACGTGAGGATCCAAATAGCAGCAATTTACAGTAGCATACTTAAACTCTCCAGATCTAACGTATATTAATGTCTCTTTCCTGTAGTAGTTTTTTCACTATTAGATTTTATTTTTGTCATTCTTAAATGGATTTCACTCACGCGTAAGTATAAACATTGTATATAGTGCGATTTTAACCCGTAGCGGTCAAGCTTAATGTTCTTTATATTTCTTTTACTAGCCCTCTTTCTTTATTATTGCACTTCATATTCGAAATTTACCCATATTAAAGAATATAAATATCTGTCTGTACTAAGTATTAAAACGGTTCACTTTCCAGCTGTTGGAGATTTATTATTCCATTTTTTTAAAGAAAAACGAACACATATGTGTGTTACTCCTCGAGACTTAATTCTCAAGAAAGGATTTTGTTAGATTGTTTGCCCCTGTTTTCATACTTGCTGTATTACTAAGTTAGTTTTTTTTCTTAATCCGACTTTGTACTTTGCTCGTCCGGAGTTCGGGCTCTATCTTAGGTACTTGTTTAGCTCTATATTTTTTTAGTAGTACTGGAGGCGGGTCTTCATTATTTTCTGTATATCTTGTTAGGTTAATCGGTGAATTTAAGAGTATAGTAGAGTTTTTATATGTTGTAGATGGATATTACAGATAATAATGTATTATAAAAATACGGAAATGCTCACAAAGCAGGTTCCTGGTCAGATCATTGAAAATACAGTTTATAAAATCTAATTAACCTGGCAACCTTAAAAGGGAGTACGAACCTTCTCTTGTTCTTGAAGAGAGTCCTCAAGTAGAAAGCTAAGTAATTTTATTCTTATACTATACGATGAACCCTAAATTTTCAGCTTATAAAAGGGAAACTTATTTCTATAAAAATTACTTAATCAGACTAGTATACTCTTTTTTACAAATTAATAAATATAATTACATGATTACAGGGTATGTATATAGCTAAAGCTAAATAATAAAAAAAGGGTGTGATATAAACTTTAGCTTAAGAATCCTGTTTATCAAACGAACCTCTAACTAGAGCAAGCAATCCACACATTATAATATGGGTATTATAGCTAATCAACACCGGGTCCACATATAACCCTCTTTCCTAGTCCTTTCTCACACCAATACGCTTTTTCTAGATTCGCCCGGGAGTCTTTTTTAATTATTTACTTGAATTGTAAACAGATATACAGTGGCTCTATAACAAGGTAAAGACTAGATTACTACTAGGGAACTTCTTTGGACTTGTTGATAAAATCTTTCAAGCGTTAAAGCTCTCTCATATAATAAATGTCTATAACCCTAGCTAAAAGACCTGTAAAAAAAGCATTAGTAAATTGACGAGTCAACCCTTTCTTACTTAATAACCCGACTCGAAACAATGCAAAGTTTGGAGACCTATGATTTACGATAAACCTTTATTATTTATTCTATACGTTTACCGCCCCGGAGCCTTAAGACTCTTGAGTCAAAACGGGTAAAAAAGAGTATCTATTATATTACTCCTGGCACAAACCCTACTGCCGATCTCTTGATTATACATGATAAAGTAATTTCTTTACTACTGTATTTTGAAATATTCTTTATATAAATTGTAAGTAAAAGCACCGATTTCAATTCATTATCTATTTTTTTTTTTCCTGAACTCTTAATCTATCAACAAATTTATGTATCCATCCTGAGATTCCCCTGGGTCTGTATTAAGGATTATAACCCATGACATGCGTAGTAAGAGCGTAGTAAGAACACCATTTATCCCGAAAATATTAGTTCGTTTTTCGCTTTAACTATGCTCGAGCGAGGCTCCGTTGGTGCTATTCCCTCGTATGCGATTAAGAGTAATTAACTGTATTAATAGCATAGTTTTGAAGACTCTCCAAATTAAAGAAGTAAGGAGGGTAGCCCAAAAAGCAAAATAGTAAATAGCTATATAACCTTCAAGACAGAAGTCAAGGAGCTTCTAACTTATTTAAAAAGATTCTCGTTAAGAGTCTCTCCGGATTATTCCTTACATAAGAAAGAGGCACCATTGAAAAGCAAATAAACAGCAATAACTTCCAGATATTTAAGTACTCATATAGGATACATTTATTTCGGATAATGTTATATTTTACATTAAATTCTAGCCAACCAAATCAGTCAATCTAATTGCCTATGCTGTGAAGTTTTTGAGTAAAAGGTCACTGTAACTCTTTGATATTCACTTGTCGTGATTCGTTTGGAGTTTTAGGCACGCGACGTACCATTAGATATGGGGTGTTTTCGGAGAGAAATAGACTGGGGTTGCCCTTTTTCGATATGAGCCAACTCAGATTAAACCAGATTGACTTAAAGATCGGACCCGCGTATGTAACGAATCCAAAAAACCTACTTCCAAATTAACTAAGTAAGCTGATAAACTCTTAGTACTTATACGAAAAATTTAAGGAGTCACGACTTCTTTTAAGAGTAGGGAATCCACGGGATTCTACTAGTTTCGGGGTAAGTGTCAGAAAAGTTTTAAAATAATTACTTTTATGGAATATAGCCAAGCGACGAGGCATTATATTGGCATGCAAAGGGTAGAATTTTACTATTTACTCGGCATTCGAATTCATAAACGAGCTGTTACAGATCCTAGTAGGGTTTAAATCGTCAAGTTTTTTTTACAAGCAAGCATTCTTTTTTCTGGTATCTATTAAAAAAAAGAAAAAGGAGCTGTCTAGTAACAAGAGTATATTATTTAAGGTTTACTCTAGCCTTAATTTATAAGTTCGTGGTGTACTTTTTAGATTCCTCGATGGATAGCTGGGTCTAGAATCTGGAATAGATGTGAATAAATCAAATAAAGTATGAGAAATTAACGTGGCAAAAACAATTTATATGTAAAAAGCACCTTGAAGCGTGGAATTTTAAAAAGGCAAGTCTTATTATCTGTTTATCTGTGCATTTTCTAGGTTTCGGGAAAGTGTTAGGCAAGTTTTGATCGCAGGATGAGTTAAAAGTTCATGAGTGCCCCCAAAAGGTTACTATATAAATCCCAACTGGCAACAAGTAGCTAAGATAGCTCGAAGAGTTTGCTCTTATTTTAGTTAACTGCTCTTAATCTTAGATCTCCCAGTCAAAAGCAGTATTTTTTTCTTTTTATTCCAGTCCTAGTTTTAAACTCTAGAAAAAGACCGGGCACTCGTTAATCGGGGGTTTGTGTGCTTTTACACTAAAGAAGCAGCACTGTGCAGTAGCCTAATTCGTACATAAATTGAGGCCTAACCACTGGGAAAAGTAGTAGCCATAAAACAAAGCAGGGTTTTATACTTGATAGGATCTATTAGCAAGATTGGGCATTTTCCTTATAAACTATAAAGACAGGCAAAGCAGCCTCTTAAACGACAAACTTTAAGTAGTATTGTTACAGGTAATAAGGTAATAGTTCTACAGGAGTCTAAAAGTTGTATCCAAAAATATCTCACTATATTTATATGTGAAAACCGGAAATCCCATTGTGTCTTAGGTTTACCAGTTCGTAAAGCCAGGCGGGTCATGTATATTATAGCTCAGGAAACTGCAGCATTCCTCGCACTCTACTACAAAGAGTCGAAGTAAAAAAAAGAAGTTATTGAATTTATGACTTAATTGAGGAGAGGGTTACTCAGCCAAGAGTAATATTGAAAATTAAATTCCTCGTAGGCTTTTAGGATAAATTTGAGTTTCCTCAAAAAGGGGCAGGCCGAGAAAACACTCATACCGGAACTCAACACTCAGTTACCTGAAAGGAGGTGCCTCTAGAAAAAAAACTAAGGATCCCGTAATCCGGCTTATAACATACTAAAGCTAGAAAATAGTTATTTAAGGTTACCCCAGAGCCTAGGTAGACTCTATTTTTTTATATAAAACGGGATTTGAACTTTGGTTTAGAACTCTTTTATATGAATTCTTAATTGTTCAGTATTTGACTTGAAGTAATACCCGAGGTTGTTATTAAGAGTACGCTAAAAAGACCTAGGGATAAAACATTTCTAGCACAGACCTTTTCAACTATAATTTAATAAAATTCATAGTATTAGTTTATTATAGTAGTTCCTTGTATTCTAGGTTTATGAAATATTCTTTTTAAATTGTTTGATATTGCTCGCCTCTGTTCCTGATATTTTGTGAATAGTAAGGAAAATAAGTTTGGTTAGTTACTTTAGATATTTCTTATCATCTTACAAAGCACTGTAAGTTTACTTTCTATAGTGAAATACTTTACTAATAATTACAATCATGTATTGCTTCCGAAAATATTAATGATATCCTTTGAATTTGAATGAGCAGACATCCTAGAGAAAAAAATTACAAACTTACAGAAACAAATAACCGGGTCTTAATCTCTAGAGACAGGGAGTTTTGTCTTATACACACAAAATAGAATAAAAGGAGGACTCCTTTCTTTCTAACATAAAATTTGTTACATTCAGAGTCTTAACTTTACGAAGCGGCAAAGCAAACTAACCTAGTTATAAGATTGCTTAAATGGATGGTCCCTATATAAATTTCCAGTATTCTATAGTTTTAAAGTTAAAAAAGGGTAGAGTAAGTTTTACAATTACCAAAAAAGTTGAGACCTTAAAATTATGATATATTTTAGACCGCATCTGATAAAGACCTTAGATTCTACTTCCGTCGATGTTTAAAATACCCTGTTAATTGTTAATTTATTGCTCATGAAACAATCTTCGCTGCGAAGCCCTTAGGGAACCCTATATCCTAAAATTGACTAACCCGTATTGTGTAAACCTTGCCTTGTACAGCTAACCGACGAGGTGCCCCTGGGTCATGTTCTAAATTCGAGAAACACTTTGAAGAAATTCTATAACTCTGAAATGTACATCTTTAGTTGTAATTATTTTACAAGTAATACCTGGACTCGACTCCTAAAAACTAACGAAAAAACTTCATGCCCCTCCTGTCCAAAGTAGCTTAGTACAACTTTTCTTAAATCTAGTAACAAAAATCTTTGGGATCCTTAATCACCTCTATTAAATTCTAGTTACTTATAAAATTCAATTGATACCTTATTGATAGGAGACTCTTCCTGCTTCATGGAGTTGGATAGAATAATATATAATTATACCCTTTATAAATTTTTGTACCGGATTACGCTTATTGTGGAGAGTCAGAATTGTTCTTTATTTTGATGGCGAGACTTAACAAGTTAAAAATACCTTTTTTAAGAAAAGACTATCCTTGAATTTTTATGAGTAAGCAAATCCCAAAATTTATTTTTAGTATTTCCCCGGAAAACTAGGTCAAATCCAATTTTTGATACCTAAGGGGACTTTACTTTGTTACTTTTACTGTATATATTACAAAGAAAGCATGCTTTATACCTTTATACCTATGTTCATTTAACGAGCAACTGATCCCTCTAACACTGAACTACAACTACTAAAACTCACCTACTTTTATAAGGATCCAATAAAGCTAGTACTTTACCTTATCCTTGCCTACAGAAAGAAAGCTAAAGGTTCCTACTCAAGTTAAACTCAAGCGATTCTTTCGAAATGAGTAATTTATACTTGGGCATAGCGAGGTGGATATGCTAGACAAAACTAAAAATATAATTTATTCGATATATTTGTATATTCCTAAAAGAAGGCCTCGGATATTTACTTTACAAATACGCATTAGTGGTTCTTTTCACAGGGTCCGTTTTCTGCTGTAATTAACAAAATTTGGGTAAGGATAGTAGTGCGCAGTATAATAAATACCTCATACATAATACACAAAGAGACCTTCTAATTCCATACATAGGTTTGAAAGTGAAAGAATATTTCTTTGAAAAAAAGTGAAGTAACTTAGTCTCTGAAGTAAATAATAGTAAATTTAATTCAAGATTATGAAAAATAAGGGGAGGCTCATAGGATAGTGGGGTATCTCATTGTAAAAAAGAAATAACTATATTGATTGCGTCTTACCAAAAATTGGAAAGTTAAATCTATTTGTCTTGTGAAGTTTATGAAACTCAGATAACTAACTAGGATACTAATATCTAATAAAAGCATTCCTTAAGTTTTAAAAATATTTTTTGTAATGGTTTCTACTGACTCGAGTATCCCTTAATTAGGGTTCCTTTACTTATTTTTGTAATACCAGAGCTTTTAATAGGGAAGGACGGACCCACGCTAAAGAAAGCTAAAAGAGTGCTAACTATAAGAATTTTATAAAAGATCAGATATTTTATTTCCTTATTTATTATCTACAAACTAAACTCCAAAATAAAACAGATTCAAAGAACCTCGAGGGAACTCCCCTGGCATAATCATAAAAAGCCCCTTTTTTACTATAAACTTCAATTCAATTCTCAATATTTTAGTTGCTAATTAATTGCTATTTACAATTCCTTAGATTCTAAGCTTTGCTCTTTTGTAATAACTTACTCAGATAAGTAAAGAATTAGGTCTATTTGGAAGCTTTCTATCTAGACTATTCCTGGACAAGGCAATAAGCAAAAGTTGGGTTTCCTTCTTAAAAACTTTATAAAGTCCTTTTACCCTACCATACCCCTATATCCTATTCATTAAGAAAATCCTGATTTGGTTGTAGACCGCTTCACTTCTTTTTACTTACTTGTCCTAAAGCCTATGCCTTTAAAGTCTTTATCTCTTGTAAAATGTAAAGCTTCCTTTACTCTGGCCCTAGAAGCTACTAATCAAATATACTTTTCAATTCCTAGCTTTTAGACACACTGACTTTTATTAGTCAGGAATTCCTGCTTTTCCCAGAAATTGAGATTCTAGTGGCTAAAATCGCCCAGTGTTAGACTTCTTTAAATCTGCTGTTAACTTTGTCGAGAGAGAGGTATAGAAGAGTGGCTTCCTTTTTAACTAGTACCTTCCTACTAAACTGAAAATTCCTTTCCCTTGCATTATATCGAGCATACCCTGTAATTTCTAAAGGATTTTACTATTAATTTACCAAATTCTTATAATACAATATTTTTACTTAGGGGCAGCTAAAGGAATTTCTGGGAAGACTGGGATCTAGCATAGCTGGAGTAGTCGTGATAGGGCACTCCGTAATAGAAAAAGTTTTACTAGAACCATTTAGAAGAAAACCCTTTAATGTCCTCCTTCTCGAGAATTACTATAAGGATACGAATAAAGCACTCCCGGACACTGATGTCCAGCTACACCTCATTCCCGCAGGTATAGTTCGTACTATTTTATAAATTCATTTAGAGCATTTCCTTAGGAACGCTTTTCATTGTTACTTTCAATTTTAGTTGTTATAGGTCTCCAATCAGAAGTTACTTTGGTATATAAGATACTAACTGGCATCTTTACTCGGGACATAGCGTAACAAGATGCTACTGACAAAAAAACTATTAATAAAGTGGGTGGCATAGCTTTTAAACAGGATTATTTAACAATAAAAGGTCGAAACAGACTAGAGATAGGCGGTGAGAATACGCATTGGAGCAGGCCCTTTGAGGTTCGGGGATTAACTTTTGTATTTTTAAAAGGTTAACTATTACGAGTTTTTATTCGAGACGCCGGTTAATAACTTGTAAAGCTTTAAATTAATGAATGAGGGAACACCCCTATGCTTATGCTCCCTAAAGCGTACTTTCCTATTTCTGTTACTATGCGTTTTCTATTTTTTGGTCGCAGTTCGGGGAGGTATTAGACCTGTATTAGATTTTTAAGATCCCGATTATTAAATATTGTCCAAACCACTAGCGTACCCACAACCCTGAAGTTCCGAGTGAACCTTATTAAAGAAACCCCAAAAAGTAGAATATCACCTTTTGTTAAACTACTATTTTCCCGGAATCTTTTAGTCATTAAGGAAATTTCTCTATATAATTGATAATTTAATTTTTAAACCTGATACTAAAACAAGGGAGACTCCTCGGCAATATATAATAGGGTCCCTCACCACGGGATCTTTTGCGTAATCTATAACTAATCCAGCTAGGAAAGGAATTCAGGTTTCTGTTTACTAGGAGAGACTAGCAATAAATACTATTCAGTAAGGGGTGTTTAGCGCATAAGACCTATAAGAGTATAGTCCACAAGAAGAGTGTCACTAAGAAAGCTATAGCTCCAAAGTTATGAAGGTTAAGAAGACTTATAAGATAGAGGAGAGAGGTATAGGAGGGAAGTTAGGAATAAGAAAGCAAATGGGAGTATGAAGAGTAAGCTGTAAATGGGTTTAGCTCTTAAGAATCCTGGAACACTAGAGCTAAGGCAAGCTTGTCTTGTTTCCAATAAGGGGCTTATGTAGAACTAAAGGCAAGCTTGTTTTCTTACCTGTTTTAAAGGAATTCTTCCTTCTCCGGCTCTGGATCTAGAAGTAATAATATAAAGGGATATAAGTAAGGAGGTAATTCTGCTTTTATATGTTATGTATCCCACTTCATTAGACCTAGAAATCAAAGTAATCCCGTAAATTTAGTAATAAATAGGGAAAGCTTAAGTTATAAGATAGGAGAAGTTTCTTAACTAACAGTACTGCTAAAAAGGTATAGTCCTCATGTTCTCGTTAAAGACAGTAAAGAAAGTAAAGCTCTGAAGACTAAGACCCACCAAAACAATAAATAACAAGGAAATCTCATTACATAATACCTAAGAAAGATTATTAAGGTAAGTTAACTAACCAATAGGAATCATCTTTCATACTAATTAAAGAAATCCGATCAAGAATGAATAAACAGGATAAACTTTCTTACTAGGGAATAAAGACTAATAACCCTAGAAAAGGACAGCTTTCTTGTTTCCTAGTTTATATTATATATTCCTAAAATCCAATTAAAGTAAATAAGTCACAAGGTGGTTAATGTCCTTTTTACTAGCTTCTTAATCTTAAGTCTTGGTATATAATTTACCTGTTATTGACTTTTAAGGCAGTTCCTTACCTTATTTTATGAGTTCTTCTTTTAACTAGAAGGAAGGAAGCTCTTAGTTAATTTGCCTTAGGTTTTATCTTATCTTCTACAGATACAGGAAAGACTAAACAAGAAGAGCTTTAGTTTACCCCGTTTCATTTACCTTGGTTAATGAACTTTTCTTTCACGTTAATTATATCCTTTTCAGATAGTTATAGATATTGTTGTTTATTCACTTATTGTTAGTCTTTCTTAATGAGTTGACCTTTGTTTTTTATATTGTTTAGGAATTCGTACTGAGTAGGGTATCTTATTTGCTAACTACTTTTCCTAGAAGGCTTGTTAAAGATAAAGAGTTAATTACCTTGTTTGATCTTTATTGAGTTGCTAACTTCTTTCACCAGGAAAGGTAGATATAGAGGAAAGAGAAAGGTAGGTTCTGAGTCTGACATTGTTTCTGACTTATTGTGTCATTCACTTTGTTTTAGCTTGTTCTGTAAATCAATTTACCTTAAGCAAGTTTATTGTTTTTGCTATATACGTGCCCTACCTTTTCTAAAAAGTGGAGCTGCTCCTATTAACAAATTGGGTCTTATTGATTTTGCAGTAGTCAAAATCTGAACATGAAAACGGAGTTACCCTTCTTAGAGGTCCTGATTTTCTACTCTTTTTTGTGAGAAAAAGCAGGCAGCGTTACAAGATTTTGCTGTTTGAACACCTGTTTCTATGGTTGACCTACTCGGGATAGATTAATACGGAATAATTCTAGCTCCTGTTATTAAAAAGGCCAGAAGAGTTAGGAAGGTCCCTCGATGCCCTTGCAGCTAAAACATAAGGAGTTATCTTTGTCTTGTAAGATATAGCTAGATTAAAAATTCTTAGTTATATTTCCTAGACTCTAAAAATGAAACATTTTAAGGAAATAGCTTCGAAACCCTTGATAGACTTTACCTTGTATTCTTAAGATTCCTTAATAACTAGTAACTAGCTAAAAAAAGACTTTCCAAAAGGTCAACAGAAAAATGAGAGAAAAAGAAAGTAAAAAATGTAATTGAAAGATAAGTAAATATGTTATAGCTCAGAAAGCTTTTTCGGCTTCTTTTGATAGAATATTCTAGTCAGTGTGCTTATGTCAGTATAGAAAAGCACTTTAAATCTATATTGCTAGGAAACTCTATTATAGTAAGCTTTTATATCCTGGTTACTCGATTAAAATTTCAGGTTTCCGGGCTTTTTATACTTTGATCTTGTTTCATAAAGCCGAGTAAGGAGCCTCTTATCATTATTACTCTTCCCTTAATTCTAAAAAAAATTGAAGCACAAGTTAAGTTCTTCGGTTAAGTGCGATTCTTATGGTTAGTAAATTTCGTTTTTATGTAATAATTATCTTTGTTTTCTTTAAAGGTTTTATGCTCGAGCCTCTAACAACGGATGCTTATAGACTTGTTGGTATATAACTTTTCTAATTTGGATTAGATATAACTTACTATTCCGGATAGAGTACTCTCGTTGAAAACAGAGCTGCATTCTCACCCAGAATAGAAATACTAAATCCAGTTTATTTCATTTGAGTAACGCTTTGACCAGGTTCTTGCCTAATTACATAAAGCTTATGCCCTCTAGTACTTTCTATCTGTAGTATACAACTCTTGAATCTTGCACTCCGACTTGTTAACTTATCTAAGCACCACATACGGGAAACTCTCTTGTATTTATAGTACTTAATTACTATTGTCCAAAGTACCCTAAAAGAGCAGCGTGATGTAATAGTTTTTCTCTTTTAGCTTGTGTTGTGATAGTGTACAGTATTGTAAAATAACTTTTATAGATCTTATATCTGTGCCCGATAATGGAATAGTAAGCTCTATTTTCTATAAAAATGGTAAGGAATTTCTTTTTAGTAAGAATAAGAAGAATCCCATTTCGTTTATAATAGAAATGTGGTTATTCCCTGCAGTCCTTCTAGTTACAATTACGGAGTCTTTTTAGTTATCCAAGTACTACTACCAACGATACATGGGACACTTGCCCGGTCTTAGTATACTTTTTAAAAGCCCATAAGGTTTAGTGCAGTCCGCCACTTCAGTTTAAGGTTACGTTCAAAATTCCGTACTCAGTAAGAGAGTCCCTTTCCCGAGGAACTTCTAGTTTTATAGGAGGTAAATAAAAGAAGTTAGAGCACAACTGCATCGCAAAAGCTTCAGCTTCCATATAACTTTTTTATCCTCTATTTAAAAGTTGTTAAGCAAATTAAGTATATTGTCCGAAGTCCCTTATTGTTTCTCTGCTATTTTATTATGATAGTGTAGTCCAAAACCTCTCTTAGTGTGTAACTCAATATTCTTTGGTGTAAGCACTAATATAAAAACTAGAAGAGAATCTTTTACTTTTAGGTAAGGTAGCTCCTTAGAGCTCTTTCATTTATATACTTTCCTAAAAAGGTATATTCTTAATATACAACTAAAAATGAATTTGTATATAGACAAGGGCTGGTCCTAAAATTAGAGGTGTAAAAGCTACTTTTTATTTATATAAAATATCTACGAACCATTCCTTAATAACTAGACCCTGGATCCCCCATTGGTTATACTTGACTATATAAATAACAACCAAAAGTATCTTACTAGTTTAGTCCCGGAAGACCCCTCTAAAGAGTCCTGTTAAAGTCCTAAATATAGAAAAGAAGGGAAAGACCCATAAAATTAGCCTAACTAACCTATATATGCTAAGTTTACTTTTTGAAGAAAAAACAGAATTTCACAAAAGAAGAAGGAAAAACCCCGCATCATACTTGTTTTTAAAATTGTGTAAGTTCATAAAGGAGTTTCTTGAATAACATTTTTAATTAAGATTCTGAATTTTTAAGGATTCAAAAAAACTGTAAGAGGTAAAAGAGTAAGGCAGTTCCCTGCATTCTTACAATTTAATAAGTGGGTCCTGCAGGAATCACCGGGGCTAATAAAACTTTGTACAACAAGAGCGAAGCTAGGGTCAAATAAAATCTCAAATTCTACCATGACTCCTTCTTTTTATTTAACCTCGGGCTGTCGAAAGTATACAAATTACTTGAGTTATTTTGAATGATAAAAGATGTTTCACTGGGCTATAATTGCAGTAATGATATATAATTATAAAGATTTTGATCGTTTAGATAATAGTGCTTTCTTTGCTATAGATATTTTCATATAAAGCTTTTTGGTTTATCCGGACTAAGTACTTATTAAGAGTTAAGCAGCCCGTGATAGATAAAATGAAGTTCTTGGAAGGAATTCCTAGGGGTCGGTGAATTGAATCAGACAAAACCTTTGTTTAACACAAAACGAAGTGCGAATTTATTAAGCCGGATACTTTAAAGTGAAAGATACAAAATTCTTGTATATTGATATGACGATACCATAACTTACTCTTGTAAAAAAACTTAAATTAAGTGTTCTTCTGTCTGGAGTTTTTAACTAAATTTAGGAGGTTTCTTTTTTAATCTTTCATAAAAACATGTGATTGGCACATAGATAGAAAAGGGCAGTCCACTCTAGGAAAGAGTCAGGAAATAGAAATCTAATCTACTAACTTTATTTCAGTGGACTTTGTTCAAGTCTTATATAGTACAGTGTTGTTACTATTTAACAGATTTCTTATTTAATTAGGACAAAAATGAAACGAGTCCTAGTTAGGGATGATCTATTATATAAAAGCTGTAACTTCATTTTATTCTCAGTTTCTTTGATTTGCGAGTATTCTCTTAGAACTTTATCTAAAAACGGATAGCCTAGTTGCTCCCAGTTCTAGACAAAGGTAATACTCTAGTGACTTTCGTTAAAATCCGGCCACCTTTATAGAAGTTCCTGTTAAATAAGGGGTGCAGTTCTTTTTTTAGTTACTAAACTGGAGAGCCTTGCCTTGGAATTTATACTAGTTTCTAATTTCTGTTGTGTCGCCCCTAACTATGTAATAATAGCAGTTAGCCCCTAAAGATAAGGGCACCGGTATATTTAAGAGTTCTAATCTTTGCGGCAGCAGCCTTATAGGAAGTCTAATATAACTGAAGTAAATTCTTGAAACTGGAAAAGCTAAGGTTTTCACTTTATTACTAACTCTAACCTTCTCAGACTAAAATATCTAGCTTAGATAAAACTAAGAAATTCAACTTTAGAGATTAGGAATCATAAGTATAATTATATGAGCAGAGAGGACCTAGAAGCTAAAGATTTTTTTATTGTTGACTAGCAGGCCCGATTTTGTACATAAGTTCTCAGACCTATAATGGTCTAGGAGATAAACCTTTTTTTCGTTAGTTTAAAATACTAGTTGTTCATTAATGACATTAATTCCTTGCTGCCCGGTAAAGTTTAGGATTCTCAAGATACCATCCATCTTAGAAAATTTATTGTTTAGAAGTATCCTGGGAATCAAATATGTTTGAATTCAAGTGTTCCTCAGAAAAACTAGAGAGAAACTAAATTAGACATAAAGAGTCAAACAAGGAAATAAGACTCATTTACTAAGCTGACATCTCAAATTTAAGCAAAAGTTCTGGGATAGCAAGTCACTATCTTATGATTTGTTTCAATGTCCATAATTAGGGGTTTTAAGAAAGAGATCCTGGCGCTATAACTATCTTGAGCTACTTTTAATTTCAGTAACTACTTACTTTAGAGATCTATTACCTCCCTACTTTTACGAGACTCAGAGATCCGTTTACCAACTGTTAGCGCTTTATTCGAAATTTTGTTATTAGTAAATTAGTAAACTTAATGGAAAATAAATACGATTTCTTAAACTGGATTTCTACAATTAGTTTTGTAGGGGTACCCCAACAAAGAATTTTTTTATACATATTATAAAGGTTAAGCGGGGTAACATAAGTAATATAATGAAAGACAAGTTTTGCTGCAATTAGGCACCTCGACTAATATTATTTGTTTCTCTAGTAACTGATTGAATATTTCTAAGTTAACACTTCATCCTATTCTAAGTAAGCTCTTGCTATTAATCTCTACCTTCCGAAGAACAGTTATGTATATTAGTGTTTCTTAGAGTGGGGGCTTCTATTTATACGTAAAAAAGAATGGAGCAGTATTCCTAGGGATATTACAACATTTTTGGTCTTTAAAGTTATGACAGGGCAATTAGGTTAGAATATATTGCCCAAAGTCACTAGTCAAAGAGGGGGCTCCTTTTTGATTTTTGAATAGGTAATTCTATTTTATAAATAATTATGAAGTTTAGTCTTTTATCTTTAGCTCTGAGAGGGGTTAAACCACAGTTATTTTATCCTTTTTACCTATCCCTTATTAAGGGGTCTACGAGGCCCCGTGCAGCACCCCATAATAAGGCAATCATAATACAAAGCCTAAAGTACTTGAGAATTCTCACATATACTTTACTTTTTTTAAAAGCCTAAAAAAAGTACCTAATCAACACAAACTACATTAAACTTTTTAACTTATCAACAGAAATCTATTTTTATTCTACGAGAATACCCTATATGCTCAAGACTAGCTGAATTATGTGAAGGGGAGAATGATGCAGAGTAAATCCCTTTTCCTTAAATAAGTCTTTAAGTAATAAACCTAATAAAAGAAATTGAGTGTATATTACGGGATATTGCTAATTATAATTACTTAGACTCGATTTCCCGAAAGCACTAACTAACTAACTCATATGAAACCCCTTTCATTTCTAAAGTAAGGAAATTTCTAATATTATTTTCACAAAAGGGCATTCAACCTTATAATAAACTCTAGTCATTCCCTATGTCAAGTAGAGTAAAATAGATATAAAAATGGAAAAAACTAGTAACCGCTATATTAGAAAATTGGACGTTTAAATTAGGAAAAGTTTCTCTTAATTCTGCAGTACACGCTAAGAGAGGTTTATGCTCTAGTATAATAATATAAGTCCCTCTTCTTGCTTACAATTATATATAAATAAAAGACCCTGCGCGGATACTCTTTATAATCATGAAATACTAAAAAGCCCCTCTAATTTGCAGAAACTAAGTCAAGTCTCTAAGAGTTTCCTACTGGATTTCCGTGCCAACTATATTTCGGACTCTCCTCTTACTTATTTGTAACATGAATTGTTGACGACTCTACTTTTAAAGTTTTAAAGAAAGAAATTTAAATTTTTATGCTTTTCACTCCAATATATAATATAACCTTTTAGTAACATATAAGATACTCCTACTTTAGTACAAATCTCTTAAGGGGCAAATCCTATAAAAGTAAAACATACCTATAACAACGAAGACTTCTGAACTGAAACTTATGCCTTAATATTAGTAATTATAAGATTTCGCGAGAGTTTCTTGGCCAACGCTTTTTCCATTTGGTTTCACAAACCTTTAATCTTCTTTCAAAGCAGTTTATTTACTGTATTTAGAAGGGTTTTATGCCAATATCCGAAATCAAAATAAGAGTAAAGAAGGCGCTTGAGACTCAGGTATAACAGGGAATCCCCTATAGGCAGACAAATTACCTCGACTTTTATTGTGGTTAAGCTCAATCCTGCTATACCCCAAAGCTTAAAAATTTTGGATAAGAACCTTGTTTGTTGAATGCATAATCTCAAGCTCCTGTGCCCTCCTCTTAAGGGTCGCTCTCGCTAAACGGGTGGGGATCTCTTTTATGATAGAAAGGACTTGCAATTCGAGAAGTATAATATATAAAACTCGTTTTACTTTAATTTATTTCTTATTAGGGACGAAACAAAGCCAAATACTACAAGCAGGGAAGACAATTACTTAATTGAAGCTTTAACATATAAAAAGAGCTTTATACGGGTAGATTAGAAACTCATTAGCATTAACAACCCCTAAACCACGAATAAATAGAAACTTTAATCAGATAGGGAGAGTACAAAGATATATATATATATATATATATACCTCGCTTATTGCTGACTTCTAAAGTCTCTCTCTTGCCTAAATACTTGGATACTGGGGTGGGTATATATATAATAATGTATTCGTTCCTATGTGATTATTTTTTTATTGCAAAAAAAGGAGTACCTTGTTTGTTACTAGAAAGCCTAACAAACGGATGCAAAGGTTGCTAAATTCTAAGCGCGATAGGACTTTTCAACGAATGCCTTGCTTCTTACATTATACAAGGGGACTCTAAGGGATCTCGATTCACCAATATAAAAATTTTTATCTCTATTTTCAGTGATAAGACTGGAAAGTTTCTTCTATCTGGGCTTTTTATACAGAAATATCTTTAAGGAAGAACCCCGATATTCTGCGAACTACGGCTTTTTATAAGTTAGTTACGTAATTGCTCAAGCCCTAACAAGATATGCCTAGAATTTCCTGTAAATATAGAGGACGAAGGTTTATTTAGAATACTTTTTTCTATCCTAGAATCCTTTTGAACCCCGTGATAAAGAGAAGATCTCCTGAAAGCAGGGTTATAAAATTTGTACGAGATAAAGGAGTTCCTGCTATAAATAGAAAATACTGAACAAGTAGTACAGGTAATACAAGTATATAAGGTTAAGAAAAAGATAGGTATGTGCTGTCCTAGTGTATGGTTTACTATACGAATATACTTTGATACCCTCCTCTAACTCTAAAAGGGAAACTTACTTTGATTAGAGACTCCAGTTTAGGATTTCCTTGGGCAGATTAGGAAGTAAAGAATTCTTGCTTTACAATTTCCGCATTCTATATTCTGGATTATAGGAGTTAGCAAGTAAGCAAAACTTTTGCCCTTTATTCGTTCTTATCAACGCCTCTATTAACCTTACAGATAATGGAACTTAGATTCAATCAAAGAATGCCTAAGTTACTTTAAATTCTTGCATTTATTTTGGTACCTCATAAGGATGGTGTTGTTCTTAATCTGACTCATTTTTTTGCGGACGATTTCTTATATATTTTTAATCCCCGGATACTAAAACAAAAAATACAGAACAATAATTAAGAGAGCTTCTCCTTTGTCTTTGTCAATCTCGTTAACCTATACCCCTCAACAAGGACTCCTCTTATCCTAAGCTATTTGACCGACTTAGTATAGTAGGAATAAACATATGTATTTTGTAAAGAGAACTTATAGCCAGAGGTTTCTAGTAGAAATAGTTTAACAAGGGTCTCACTTCCTTTTTTGCGAGGGGATTTAAAATGAAAGGTATTTCACTGTCTCCAAAAAAAAAAAGTCTTTAAAATTCTTAGGCGCTTTCTAACATATTAGGGCTCTCACGCATTTTCCTCTTTACAATTATCTCATTTGATTTACCTAACAAAGTCCTCTATAAAAGGCAGTTTTTTCAAAAGATATAGCTTGCTTATGTACTTATCAAAGGACAATTTAAATCTATAGGTAGGGAACAAGAGAGGGTCCTTGCTAAACTAAACCGAGCCTTGTTAACTAAATCTTCAAAGATAGCTTGAGGAGAGTTATTTACAAATATTCATAACTAGGTAATACTTTTATAAAGAGGATCACTAACTAATAAATATCCTGAAAGACCTCATTCTTTTTATTAAGGGAATTTCTAATTTTTATGTATCTAGTTAAGGTATGAAATTTTACAAGAATAAGAATTCTGGGTATATAGCATAGTCAATTTGGAAGGCGAATAGGTAGATAATCAATTGTAAGTTTTTAGTAAAAAAGAATTCCTTTTTTCAAAAAAGATTAATAGAAGCTGGATAAGGGCCCTTCCGCGAAAGTGTTAAGTCGTATAGCTACTAAAAGCTTTTGAATTAAAAAGTGTTTCATTCTTTGGTTTACGTTACTTATATTTATAGAATACGCACTTTGCGCTACATTAGGGTTTCAGAATATAATATATTTAAAATAGCATTAAATAATGGAAACGAAGCGTAGACATAAAGCAAAAAGGGAATAATAAGGGCTCTTTGGGAACACCTATGGTTAATACTTTTTCGTATATCCCCCGTAAACCCTCAATTGCATTTCCTAAAGCATTTTTGTAAGTGCTATTTCTAAGGACTCTTGTTATAAATTAAATAGGATCAGATTAACTGCGCAAATATTCCAAATATCTGGTATACCTTTTTGCTTTTTGACTTCAAGCCGCACTTGAACCATTGATATTCGTTTGTTTACATCAAAGTGTAATCCACCCCATAACTAAAGACTCTCATATATAGAGCTATTTAATGCTGAATACTTAATGTATTTTACTAGCCTTTCCCCGTTATATATAACGATCTTTCTGAGACTAGTGTTTCTAACACATGATGACAAAATACGTAGTTTTTACTGAATAGGAATTCACTTTTAATTTCTATTCTATCTAAGTGATTGTACAAATCTCATTCTTGGTTTTTAGAACCAACCCCGCTTTAATCATACTCGATAAAATAATAGAGAATTAAATTAGCACGCCCTGCCAACCTTTGTACGTTAGATATGGGCCTCCCACTTATTTAACAGGATATTCATCTGTTACGTTTGTCACATACCACTAAATCATAATATAGTTAAAAAACTTACAAGGGGACCTGAACCCTCAGATGTCCATATGGTAAAACCTGTGTCTTACCCACGTTTTGATATTCTAATAATAGATTTAAAAGGTGGCAACTAATACACTAGCATACGCAAGAGTACAAAAATTAGACTATAGAGCCAAAAACTTAAATAAAAAGACTAAGATCTACCAAAGCATATAGAGCTCCTATCCAATTCAATGAATGCAACAAGCTTCAACAACTAAAAATACCTTTTGTTATCACTGAACTAGACAACTAACTAGTTTCAAATACTGCTACTACCAAGGTTTATACTTAAATTGATACTGCAATTTTATGGAGTATTTATAAAGAATCTAGAGTAAATCTAAGGATTCTCGGGATATAAGATCCGTATAAAACTAAACGTAACGAGCTAGTTCTTCATCCTATCAAAATAATAGGGGCTTCAAACAAAAGGGAATATCTAGCGAGTGTTGAGAGGGGTCAAATATATGTATATATGGGTTCTTTTATACTTTTTTTCGGAAGAGATAAGAATTTATTTAGTTAAGATTTGAAGGAATATATCCAGCAACAGGTTTAGTTATAGATACTACATAAAGTGCTGTATTTTATAAAGAATAGGTATACTTGTCAAGAGTTTTTTTGTTGTACTGTATAATATAGGAATTAATTTCTTGCTTTTAGTAACTGATACCTTTCTCGGTTTTACTATAGAACGGGGCTCCATTAAAAAAGAATTTACGCGAATCGAACCTCCTCCCTGATATGGTTAAGGTTTCATTTTATACTCGAAAAACGATAGGATGAATTATAGAGTAGAATGGGGCCGAATCTAGAATTGATAAAAACAAAGAAGAACTTCCTGGGCAAGTATACTTTTCGTATAATTTTTGAGTTATAGCTTTACTAAGCTACGGCAAAGACAATTAAATAGTAGGGCACTAAGCAAATCTCATAAACCAACCCCTGTAAAGTTTGTTCTAACTGGCAACCTAGTAACTAGTGTAACTTTTTTAATAAAAATCAGGAATACCTTAATCTCATCAGCCCTAAAGAGGCATCGCTCCGTGTTTAGTCCCGTGCTAGACTCAACCTATTAATAAAGTTTATAAAGAGGAGACTGCTTTCAAAACTGCGTGGGCGGGCGAAAGCTAATAAGGAATTCCGTGTTTATATAGGTCGTAACATCGCTCTAGGATATTTAGATTCACAAGGCTTTTACAAGATAAAATGCTATTCATGTTGGGGCGTATACGAAAAAATATGCAACGACTCTTCGAATAGAGTACGACTTAACACGAAATCAGGGGTAAATAATAGTAGAAGTATACCTTACAACTTAACTTTAGGCTTACCCTTAGTATACATATTTTATATAACTCTTTATAGGGATTAATTGCATTAGAGTTTTAGCCTTCGTTTTCACTAGGATTGCTTAATCTAAAAGTTTAGGAATTTCTAGAGGTATTTAATTTATAGGAGCTTGGTTGGTGTTTAATAAATTTTATTTAGTTTGCAATCTAAGACAAAGAGTAATTCTTTGCAAGACAAGATATCCCAAAAGAGTCGCGATTATCATATTCCTTTATTACATAAAGTATTATACTCTATAAATTCTACTTCTAAAGTAGACAATCAAGCAACATCTTGCGTTTATTAACTCTGAGTTTATAAATATATAATTTCTTATTAGGTACAGGGCATACTCATTGTAAAGAGAGAAAACTTTAAATCGGGAGGCATTCCAGTAAATTCCCTAAAAATTAACAAAACTCCAGAATAATCAAAAACTCTTTTTGGGAAATACAAGGAATGGTAGGCTTATGTTCTGTCTTCTGGTTATAAAGAGATCTCGTTAATATCCGGATGAACTTCCGTTATCCCTGTGTTGTTGGCATTTAAAAGTTACAGTAGGTATTTATTAAAAAGGAACCACGCGCATACTCCCTACACTCTTTCCTTAAAAGATTACTTTCAATGTAATTAGTTACTAATCTAAAGTATCTCCTGTGTTTGACTTTGCATCCTCTTATTGGCAATTTGGTTTGTACTGTACTTCTCCTTGGATCACCAGTAAAGAATTCCTGCTTCCTAGTTTTATCAAGAACTCTATATGGATCTACAAAAAGTCCCGCACTTATGTATACTTTCGCGAGTATCTCAGGCGACCTAAGTTAGTGAGAGTAGTAGGGTAACTTAGCTCTAAAAACATTTAAAATTTAAAATTCAGGAATTACCCTTTTTTTGTAATTTGAAATTCAAAAGATTGCTTTTATATATTAAAAATTAGAAAGTAATTGAGTATTCCATAAATCACAGTTCTAAGTACGTTTACTGACAAAGAATTTAATAAAAAGCAGGGCTTATCAGGGCGAGACGGTTACCTCATATCCAGTATAAGTTTAGGATACCTAATAAGGGAACACCCTAACTGGTTGACTAAAATTGTAAAAGCTTTTATGGGTTTTGATCTAAAAGGAATTTAAACGAATAATAAGTTTTTTATATACCGACCAGACTCGATTATTTAATATAATTAAGATTGTAAGACTAAACCTTATTTACAGTTGAGCTTGTCGATTCGTACTAGAGGGCTCTTATACGAGGCACTACTTTGCGGGATCAATATTATATAGCCCACTCTTGACCCTTTTGCTCATAGGAGTTTGGGGTCTAAACCAATAACCCGACAGTTTTTAAGTATCATGGTTTACGATTGACAAAAATTACCTGACCAAAATCTTGTTAATGATTTAGTGATCTACCTATAAAGTAACTGTAATTAAAGGACTAATATGAGTTTAGAGTATTAGGGATTTTTTTAAGAAGTTAAAGAGCATTGAGTTCTTTCAAGTTTATTATTAGTAATCTATTAGTATTAGTTAGTAGTCATGACTATAATATATGGAGGTTTTCGTAACGCAGAAAGATCGGGTTGAAAGGCCATAGTATCCTTGAGTTTCGGTTAGGCGATTTGAAATGATAAGAGTTGTAATTCTATTTTCGTGATTCGTAATTTAGATAGCTTTTGACTTTAGGGGCTCATGAGTTCCTAGTGATAACGTTAACGAAGGGTATAATTACGGGTTCATATTCATAAGAACTTACCTTGCTGTAAGAGCTTTACCTTTTTATAACTAAATTAAATATAGTAGTCTCTATCGAGGTGAAATTTTATATGATTCTTACTGTGCAGATACTGAAAATAAGGTTGTTCTATACCTAGTAAATCCGTAAATTTCTCTCTAACCAGTAAGCTCCATACGATTTTTCAGATATTCTATTCAGGATTTCCTACCTAAAGGGGTCTTTTAATTCTAGTATCCTAAATAAAACCTATGCTTTATTAACCTTCTAGTTAAAAAACTGCATATAAAGTCTTAGAAGGGATCCCGTAACATATATAATTCAATATATGGGGTAATTTATTACTGAGACTACAAGGGAATTTTTAGGCTATTGATCCCGCTTGCTTAGTCAAATCCCAATTCTTCTTTTTTAAAGAGTTAAAATTGCTATTTATATTCTATAAATACTGGAGGTTCTCATTAGTAACTAGTAATCTCTTCTCTTTCATTCAGTTTTGACAATGAATAGAAAACAAATAAACAATAAGGACAAGACTTTAGTAACCCCTTATTAATAAATATACAGTTTTAAGTAGGAGTTTTACTAGAATAATAATGAATAAAACTTTGTTTTTAGGACAAGCAAGGGGTTCCTACTGCACTACCTCACAAAAACGTATTCAAAGGAGTGCCTTATAACTGCTTAGGAAAAATTATTTATACAATCTCTGATGTAAATTTTAAAGTACTAGTTATAGGAACTCTATATCACTAGATCTTTTCTTAACAATACTATATTACATCTAAAGTTCAGGAACATGTATCTGAGACATATAAGAACGCTTTTTAGCGAAAATAAGTGGCTGTATTATTATAGTTTTGTTGAGAAACGTAAAGGCCACAAGTTTAAGTTATTTTATTTGGTATCTTTTACACAGGATAAATTACATTTTAATATTAAACCCCGATAAATAGAATTTACAGTTTTTAAAGGGTATTTTTGCTATAAAATGGCTTGCTGAGAAGGACTTGTTTACAAATGAAAGACAGAAACACTTGGGCAGTGTCTTGTTCATCTTGTGTGAATGTTTCTCGATTTGAACCTTTTGACACACGCAAAAAGAATGCATACGTTGCACTCTGCCTATGATTATTCTCAACTAAAGGCTAGGCTTTTAAAAGAATGCCCCTTGTGAAGAAATCTACCCTAAGAACTTATGACTGTCCAGATATTGGAATAAGATTCTAAATTACTTTCTTATAGTATAAGCGGTAATCGCTAGAAATGTCTTGATTTTGTGCGGCGTAGAGCCTTTACTTTGTATTTGTCATTGAAACTAAACAACTAACAAGTTTCACATACCGGTTTTTGCTAAGGAATACAATAGTTGGATTTTCCTATACTTAAAAACTTATTACTTAGCTGGAAAGTCTTACCTATAAAAAGGATTGCGGAAAACACTTTAATAAATTAAGCAGTTTTCTCGTATATTTGTTAGATATACTTTTGTTTACAGTTTAAACACAAAAACCTCTTAGTAAGTTGAGGTATTATTATAGATTTTCAGAAAAGAATGTGTTCAACAACTAACCCACTCTTATAAATCACAGACCTTCGAGGATACTTCTTAGTTTGTGCGGGAATGAAGTTTAAGTCAGTCTAGGTATTTTTTTAAGAATTTCACTAAACGGAATTCTTAACCGGATTTCCCATAGCAAAAGGATTCGAACCCGCGGTATTTTTCTTCAGATTGCATTGCTCTAGCACGGGTAAATTCTAAAATATTGTCTAAATAAATATGGTATAAGAGCATATACTAGAACTAGATTGTAGCGAGATTGTGATATTTCATAGATTTATTCTATTTAACATTAAGAATTAGGAGTTATTCAATAATAAGTAAGGGGTCTAGCCAAAAACTTTATTGCACTTAAGAGAAATACGTTCCCTCTATCTAAATGTCAATATGCCCCATATTTTTACTATTAACTTTTAGAGGTTAGCTAAAGAATACAATACAGGGGATACTGTAAAAATTCTGCTGTCCTAGATTTTATTATGAATGAACCCGCTTGCCTAAAGCTTTTGGTTAGGAAAATACGGAAGCTCTCTTTATTTACTGAAAGGGAAGGGCAGATATTTCGATTAAAAAAGGATACAAAAAAAATTCTAGCAACTACTATGACTGTATAACCAATCCGTTTTCTTTTGCGTAATATATATAAGGGCTTTAGGTTTAGATTATACAGTTATGAATTCAATATAGGATTTTCTTCTGAGCTTCAATTCCCATATACCTGATTCTTTTTACGAAGTGCTTGCAGATTAACCCAAACGACATTGACACAAATTTCTAATTCTAAACGCTATATAGAAAAGATTTCCTTTTTGAGTTCTGTGGATCCAGGTGTACTACTGTACCCCGGAACTCTAGAATAATAAAGCAATATTGAAAAACCTTAGTCGCAAAATCTTAATAGTAGACGGAAAAGAATGAAGGGTAGGGGTATCCAGAAAGCTAAACCCCAAATTAAAGTAAGCTTTATGAATCTCCATACATATAAACTCATAACATTTCGTCCATAGATTATCTCTGACCTAAAATCCTTCCTTATTTTATTAAAACTTTTATTTAGTAAGAATAGTTAGGACACAAAAACTACAAGAATAGGGATCGCAAACTATTCCTTTGATTAAAATTTTAGTTTTATATACCTCGTAATAGTATACTTAATCGACAAACTAAGGGATTAGTACCAGTTACTATTTTCTTTTTAACTACAAATGGCTTGGTAAAAAGGGGTATAGATTTTTTGAAAACCGGCTGATGAATGTCTATTGTCAGTGATTAAGTTTCTTGTTGATATTATATATCTGAGTATATACGGAAACTCTTTCTTAATCATAAAGAATCGAGAGGAGAGTCTTTCCCTAGTGGACTACTAAAGACTTTTTTTAGGAGTTTCTTGGCTGTAAAGGGGGATATTAAAAGAAACAAGATATAGAACCCTTACATAGAATACTTGTACTAGTACTGAAGCTTGAATTATAGAACTTGAATAACAAAGTAATATATCTTCCCTTGTGTCTCTAATTTGTTAGACTCATGTACTCAGGTGGTATTCTTTCATGCAGCCCTTGAGGAGTTCCTCACTTCGTATTCTTAGAAAGGGTTTACTTTATACTTATGTATAAATTCTTGACTATAACTTTATTTTGAAGTTTAGTACTCAGTCAGAAGTAATACAGAATCTGAAATAAAAATAAAAGGAAAAACTCTACTCGGTAAATTCTAGGCTACCTAAAATAGCTTACATTATATATGATAAAAACCACAGAAGAGATAAAAGGTCCACAACCCAGTTACTTTTTAATAACTTATAAGGAGGATACTTAAGAAAGAGGTTTTAGACTTAAGAAGAGTAATACAATAGTTACAGGTTTTTTCTTCCTAGCAACAAGACTAATACAACAGGGATACAGAAAGTAGGGCTCTTTATAATATAAAGTGTAAGGTATACTACTGCACCTAAACAAGTCTCGTTCTGACTATCGACTAAAGTCAGTCCTACCTTTCCTTAATAATGGGGGTCAGAAATGCTTTCCCGAGGCACTTATCTCTTAATCGGGCTTGTAAAATCTGCTTCAACTGGAGATCTGATACAAAAAAAATAGGTTAAAGTGTTAAAAGATGTATTACCCTTTTTTATTTTACATATTAGTTAGGAACCCTTTATACGATACGGAGTTCTCGCTTAGAGAGCAAGGGCTATTACAAGCTTCTATTCTCTACTGATTTTTTTTCTTAAACGATTGTTATAAATCTGGGACTTCCAGTGTCCTTAATTCGGTAACAAAGGAGCCCCTTACTAAAACTATTACAAAATTAACTTTATTGGTATAGTCTAAAACTTAGTAGTAATACGGCTCAAGAATGACTCCAAAAGTACGGCGTTTTTAGAAAGGAAAACCCAAGATCCAGTAACTAAAATGAGAGGGTTTAAAGGCCCCGGGGATCATATATTCTCGTATATTAATACAGTCATTTACTCCACGAAACGACCTACTTAAACAAACAACTCTTTTTGAGGCATTGTCACAAAGCAAAATTCTTCTTATGGTATAGGAAGCTCCCAGGGTACTAGTATACCGCGGATTCCTTAAAATTCTTTTTAAAAGCATAGGGGGAAGTTGTGTATTCTCTAAAGGTATTGAGTTAAGTCAGTAGCTATAAACTCTTACCAAACATTGCTGATTAACCACTAGCTAGATCTAGAAGTAGGCAATCTGTGAGTGTATTTAAAACCTTTTTAATAGCCCACGATTACCAGAATTTTCCGCATTTACTAACCTAACTAAGCAGGATTACTCGAACTTTTGAGGACTACAAGATCCTCGTTTTCCCTATGTACGTATATGTATGTTACTATCTCATAATAAAGAAAAGTTTTATGTTAAATTGGCATTCCTTTTTTATTCTGGTAATCCAGAATGCTCTATAATAACGAAGTTCATTATCATCAAGTAGAGTCCCTGATATTACCATATTTATTCTCTGGAATACTATACCCATACTCTGACATAGGACTCTTTGGAAGAAAAATAGTAAAAATCGATTGCTATTTAAAAGCTATTTAAAAAATGACTAAGTGTTAAGAACCACCTAAAATAAATTTCTTAATCGAAATCTATGAAGTTTTTTTAACTCCTTGTACAAAGCTCTAGATATAAGAAAGCTACCTATATGATATCAGGAAAAACAAGCAACAAAAATTTAAAGGTACACATAATTTATGGAACTTTATAATCGAAATTCATTCCGAAAAGTGGCTGCTAGTGTAATTCCCCTATATCTATTATATACGTGATTCGCATGCTGTATCCCAAACCCAACTCTGTAAGGTAAGTAAAACGACTTTTTGAGTAGGTAGAATAGAAGGCTAAAGAGAGTAGGAACAGATTAGCACACCGTGACCTGTATTGATTGAAACGTAAGCAGTGACAAGTTACTTACATGGTGGGGTATGCCTTGGATTGAAGGATAGCGAGTACCCTTTGATATGTATAATGACCTATTTTGGGCTCAATTCCTAACTCTCACGGGGCAATGAGAGAAGTACTGATAGCCCTTTTCTTACGCACGCATACTTTAAGCATGCATCCCAAACCTGACCTTTTGATATGTATTTGTACTAATAAAATAAGACTTAGAATTCCGCCTGAGTCAGCGGACTTGCTTGTTAGAAGCATCCAGTTTTCATTTATTGGGAAAATCTACCTAATATTGGCGGATATCGAAACTCTTTTCCCGATGTTAAGGCAACGCAAAAAGGAGTTCAAGCCTTCTTTTACACGGGTACTTTAAGTCCTCTAATTACCCAACCAAAATCTCTTTCTTTCCTGGCCAGGCCTTACCGGTATCAACAGCGAGAAAAAGCAACTATGTATCCTTCTAGTTGAAGTCTGTCCTCTATTCTACTCGAGTAATTCGCTTCGAACCCACGCATGCTGCTTCTCAGACTGGTGATTTACCACTTGGCTATACTTAAAAAAGTAGAACAGGAATTACTATAAGGAGAGTTTACAAGAAGATATGAATCATTTCTATATACGTAATTAAAAATACCAGCAACTTTCACGATATTAAGAATAGGTATAGAGTGGTGAGGTTCCCTTTCTTTTCTTAGAAACGAGACATTAATGCGAAGGGTCTCGCGCCATTATGAAACCGATGACAGTGGAATATCTTTTTTAGAACCTGATAAAGTCCTATTTATTGTCAGGACTATAAGCTTCGACCACAGCTACTAGTACTAGTAAAAAGAGACTAGGAAGCAAGAACCATACCGAGTAGTGGGGATATTACCCAAAGTCTCTAGATTTGCGCAAAAAGTAGGACTAATTAATACTAGCTCAATTGCCAGAATTCCTGAACTAGTCAAGTTATTCTACAAGACTAGTAGCAGTTCCCCCTTCGTTTTTGGGAGTTATATCTTTCATTTCTCATTTATGAATTACCAAATCCATTACTTAATATAAAGACATGGGTCTATTTAAAGAACCCGCTTCTTTACACTTTACTAGCTTATAGTATACAAAGGAACTCCTCATTCTAGTTTAGCTATACCAGTCCGCGGTAGCTCTTGTCACTTTATATAATTGTGCTTAATCTTGGTTTAAATAAGTAAGCACCCAAGAGTTTCTCTAAAAGGATAAACCATTTTTACTTATTTTATCTAACTGCTTTGAGTTTTTGAAGTAATGCTAGCAAAACCCCTGGGTCCAAACTTTATTAGATTCCAGAAGAAGGTCAGAGTAAGAGTTTGTATTACAAGTAGGCTTTGTTAAATCCAGTACTGTGAAACCGGGGTATCATGGGACAACCTAGACCCAATTAAATAAGTTTGGATAAGGTTAGGCGTAATAATTACCCCAAAATTAAAATTAAGGGGTGTCTCATTGTCTACTGGCTTCTTTTTGATAGAAAAAATAAAGTAGGAATTGTTTATCCTCTTGCTCATAACAAGTTTATGCCTACTCGCCGAAGTCTTTTAAGATTTTGGGTATGGCACCAGGGTTGCATTTGAATCAAAAATCTCAAGGCACTTTGGTCTACTGTTAATTGTTTAGAGACATATAATAAGCTAGCGAAAAAGCTAGTATTCTCGGTTAATCTATTAGTTCTTGCTTTGCCAGGACTTTTGTTTTTTGATTAATTTGTACTCTTGTATATTGGATATACTTGATAATAAAGAAACCCACTTAGGGTCTTTTGATTGAGGTAACGAGGTTCCTCTCTCGTTCAGTAGAAGTTTCCTTTCCTCAGCTAACAGAATAATAAAGAGGGGTGTTATTCGAAATGCTTCTTATACAAAGAAAGACATAGCTAAAACTCTTCCTGTCCCTGTTAATATTCAGCAGGTATTAGCCTGCGCTTTCAAAAACGAGGATTGAAATCCCCAGCATTTTGAGACTAATGAAATAGCGAGTAGAGGGTAAATCAGTACTAAAAAAACTATTTAATTATAAATTCTCTGTAATGTTAATCAAAAAAGGTGATGCCTCAATCGCTACTTGCTTGGTATATCTCAATATAGGTTAGAATATCAAAGCACACCTTATAATAGAGGGGTTTACGCTTTTGATTAGACAGACTTAAAAAGTCCGGGGTTCTCAAAAATTAAATGGATCTCATACCTATGTACTTTACCAAATTTTAGGATTAGCCCACATGGTTATTTCGCTCTAGCAGATAAGGGGTTTCTGAAATTAATCCTGACTTGATCTTTAAATTTAATAAAAAATACTAAGATCTTAATCTCTTCTGTGCTTTCTGTTATATAGCGACCAAAGAATATATAAGTGTAGGTAACTCTTTAGAGCCCTACTTTTAAGTATAGAATTTTAATTCTGACTCTTGTCATAAGAGACCGGAAAAAATCATTGCTTTTTGAGGCCTATTAAGATACATCTTACTATTGCACGCATTCTAGCCCACGTAAACCCTGTAGAATTCTAGTTTACCTTGTCTTTTATCGAAAAAAAAGTCGTATGAACTATGTCTCATTAGCATCAGGATTCTGTATCAGTCGATCAAAAAAAATATGTACTCGTTAGAGTAGTTCATACCAGATCATTAGCTTCATATATCTTAAACTCGAGCTGCAAGTCCCAAAAGAGGAAAAAGGAATACTTCATTTAATATTTATAAGCAACGTACCTGAGCTAATAGTACCGGATTTTAAACAAGCTTCTCTTTATAAAAGTATTACAAGTATTTACTTTGAACCCGCTGATCATGAAAAGTCTACTTTAACTTTTAAGTTAAAACAGGACTACTAAAAACCTAAAAGACTTGAGATATTAAAATCTTTAACAGATTTAAGGGTAACCACCCAGTACAAAAGGAAATTCTCCAGGAATAGTACGGCTTTTTAATATAATTTTTGAGGTAAGGATTACTTTTTGCCAAGTATCGAACCGGTAGGAATAGCCTGTAGTAGCTTAGTGGGAAAAAAATATTAAAAACTAGGTATATAACAGTAGTCTTGATTTTATGAATAGAAATGAATTTTTTACATAGAATTGGGGTAAGTAGGATTTAGTTCTTATTAATTTTATTGTATTCACTCTATGAAACTCTGAAATATTCCATTGAAAGTAAAGGGGCTCCTGTCAAAACTAAATTGAATAAGCATTGGGACTAGGAAATTCCCAAAATCCCTGCAAAAGAAAGGATTAATTCAAAAAGGTCTAAACCGGTTATTAGATAGGACATGGAAAAGCTCCCCTTTGAATTGCAAACGCCTTGTTGGCCCGATTAAAGTTACATCTCTTACAAGGAGCCTCCTATTATATTCCAAGCTTAAATAGACGAATAAAGAACCATATTCTTTCGGTTTAGGTTAGGACAAAGAATGTTAACCGAGTTTCCTATTTTAGAAGAGTAATGTTCTACTTTCCCGGTTTGTATGAAAAGACCGTACCCCTTCAATCAATTAACATTATACCAAAAAGAATTCCTAGTTACGGTATATTAACTTTATACACACTCTCGGGTTTACTACTCCTTTAAATTGTTGTAACAAGTTGAGGATTTAAGTTAACTATACGGGACCTAATCTGCTTATTACGCGGGAATACCGTGACATAGTTTATTTTAAGGTTATGTACATGGGTTCAAAACGCCTTCTTTGTAGAAAATAATAGCTATTCTCGGCTTGAATCTATATTTGACAGCTTGACCTCTTTATAAGCTATTCTATAGAAGCACTTTTCTAATTAAGAAGTTTTTGTGTAGAATTTTCAGGAAATTAAAAAGAATACAACGAGAAGCTCGAACGGTCCCTTAGGTTACTGCTGTACAGAAGAGGCTTTAAAAAAGTATCAGGATCCTGGTCTAGTTTCTTTAGTTTCTATTTGTACTACCCAAAAATGAGATTCTTGCCAAATTTACAATAATTATAGAAATGGCTACTTACTGGAGCATCTCTTTCAATTGGTTCCTTAATCTAGCGGTCTTTTTATAGGAATTTTTATTACCAATGCTTAGAATTCCCGATTTCCTTATTACAAAATACTTCTATTGGGGCCTTTTTCGACATATTTAAGTGACCCCCAATAGAAAGCTCTAAGACCCCTCCTTTTTATTTCCAATTTTTTCTATAACTTTTACCAGAATGTATTATAGTATTTAGACTTAAAAACCTTCGTTAAAGACTTTATTTGATATCAGATTCTCCTGTAAACCTGCACGGTTACGTGTACTTCCTTGTTAAGCTAGAAACTCCTTTTCACGCCTAGATACTAAGCCCTTTATATATATCCCCTACTTTCGAAACTCCTTAGATTGCTTTAGCTTAAGATCTACGGCTTACGGTTGTTCCTTTCTTCTTATTGTATATATATATATTGTATTAGTATTACTTTATAGTTGTATTAAGGTATATTACTCCTGTTCTTAGTTCTTTTCCTATGAGTGTTTGTCTGGTTGGTTTCTGGTTACTGGTTT
>JAYMTF010000069.1:0-59466 GCA_036897485.1 Pelargonium nanum
CAAGAAGAGGGAGCGATTGGAAAATACCGCTGGACGACTACAACAAACTGTTTCTGTCAGCTTCGAGACAAAAATAGCGCATCAGTGTGTTATTTTATGTGATGATATTTCCTAAACTTGAGATTTGGTTAGTCAAGTTTTGTGATTCTTTTTTGTTTCTTAACATATATTACATTAAGTTTCTAAATGTATCTTTAACTTTGTAATTTGCAAATTGATTTTTAGATTCTTTGAAGCAGTGCTTTTTATATTTCCCCGGTGAAAAATTAACGACAGATCATCAAGCATCGATGCGACGGAGCTTCAACTTCTCTCTTCTATCTTGCATGGTTGATTCCCATGCCGTCTCTTTCTCGGTTGATTATTGGTGAATGATCCATATGCCTTGTTTGGGCTAGTTTCCTCTCTCTCCAGTTTATTTGGGTGTCGTAATTATATATTCTCATTCGAACTTTTAATAAAAGTACCGTTTGTTTATCTAAAAAAAATATTTCCCCACTGAAAAATTGACCATCATTTTAGTTACAATAACATAATCATGATATTAATAAAATAGCTAATCAACTAACATTGAGTTATTCTCGGAAACAAAAAGGTTAAACTGAAACATGGTGAATATAACTCTCATTCTCATCTATAAACTTTAAAAAAAAAAAATTCAAATGATGTAAGGGCTTTGAAAACTTGGATTTGATGATTATAATACGATTCTTGAAATATCTAGATATTGGATTTGATTCCATTCAATTCCAGAATTTCAAACGGAGAATATTCAATTAGTTATTCACTTTTTTTTTATTTGAAACAAAATAAGCATTAATTTCATGAAGATCATAAACATATATAAAGAACTAAAAAGAAAGTTTTATATAGATATAACATACTCTGTGCAAAAATTATCAATCAAACTAATGATTCAAAAATGTCTGTATATGTAAACTATATTTGCTTAATTAGCAATTAACGTTCACTTTATATATTTGGTTAGCAAATTAGAATTACCAATGCAAGGTGAGCTCTTCCACTCCTCATAATGCGATCTTATGATTCCGCTAACCTTGTTCTTCAAATGCGCCGCGCACTCAACTTGCAGCATCGCCAGCAGTTTCATCACTGCCCCCACATTCAGCATCTCCAGCGCCACCATCTGGTTACACGAGTACTTGCAGATCGTCGACAATATCAAAATCGCCTGCTCGTCCGCCGCCGGCGACACTCTCAGCATCCTCTTCGCCACCACCGCAACGCCGGCCCCGTGGCTCAGAAACTCGGCCCTCCCGCTCGCGCAGCAGCACAGCTGAAACAGCGCTCCCAGCGCCAGCTCCGTCGTCTTCTGCTCCTCCGGGGCCGCCCGGAGCTCCAGCTCCACCGCCTCGAACACCGCCCCGGCCTCCACCGCCGCCGCCCGGTTCCTCCCCCACGGGCACGCGTGGATCATGATCCGGAGCGCCGCGTTGATCCCCTGCCGCGTGACCTCTTCGTCGCGAAGAACCGTTACGATCCGTTTGAAAAACTCGGGGCGGAGCCGATCCAGGACGCCGGAGCTCGCGGACTCGACGATTTTTTGGATCACGCAGATTGCGTGTGATTTGAGGGACGCGCGATTTTCGGAGGGGACGGTTAAGGTCCACGTCAGCGACTCGATTATCATCAACTCGTTTTCCTCCGGGAGGAAGGTTGGAATATTCCGAACCAAATGTAGCGTCGTCACGGCCTCTTCGAGGCCGGGCACGTGACGGCCTTGGTTGTGGCACGTGACGACGAAGGAGATGAGGGCGTTTCCGATGCCGGCGTCGGCCATGTGCTTCCGATTGCGCTCGTTCTCGGCGGCGAGAAGTTGGAGGTTTGTGAGGACGGTGAGCTGGAGGTGAGGGTTGTTGAGGTCTTTGAGGAGCTTGATGACGTGGAGCTTCGTGAGAGGAGGTTTGGGGGTGGGGATACGGTCGACGCCGTGGTCGGCGTTTTGGGAGCACCAAGCCTGGATGAGGCGGCGGAGGTTGTGGTTGGGGGTTAGGTCGGAGTCCGGCGGGAGGTGCTGGTTGGTGACGGGACAGGTGGAGGAGTTGTCGGCGTCGAAAAGCCAGTGTTCGATGCTCTGGCGGTCGTAGGTTATGCCGGTGACGGCGGTCACCGGATCTTTCATGATCTGTAGAGAAATTGGACAGATAAAATACTCTGGAATTTCAATATCCATGTCCATATATGAAAATCGAACAAGAACCAGAACCAGAACCAGAATCTCAGATATAAAGATATACACACACAAAAGTGTGTGTTTATATATGGAGCAGTGATTGAGTGTATTGTGAAAATAATGGAGTGTTTATATTTAGGTTAAGAAAATGGAATGAATTATGAGGAAGTTGGGGAGTTGGATGCAAAATTGGTAAGAGAAAGCGGCTGATTGATTGACAAACGTTAACGTAAATGGAGAGAGATAGGGATTGGAATGTGGGAGTGGTCGGTCTTGGAAGTTCTGTTGGCGCTGTGAAGGCGGTGGTGGTGCTGGTCATCGCTTATGGATTGTTCTGTTACTTTCGTTGTATTCATAATGTATCGTAAAGTGGATCCACTGGTCAAAGTTGAAAGTTTTGGTCTAAATCCATATTCAAATATTATAACACTTATTATACAGTTTATTTTTTCTTCTTATGAAAGAGTAAGTGTTTGTTTGTGAGATCTAGTAGACTCGTGGAGAGTTATATGTTTGTATGAGACACGTGTACCTTCTAGATGGCATGTACGCCCTAAGAACATAAGCGCCTCCAAGACACGCATGCAACTCAAAGGCCTCCATAAGCATGCCCCTACTATTTAACTCCAACCCTTGTATCCCTATTCATCGATATGTCTAGGCTCTCGAAACTATTTTAGACAAGCCACATCTGATTGGTAATCTTGATCAAGATCCTCGTACTAGGCCTATGAGTAAATACGTATGGAGGCTTCAAGCATGGTATGCCCGGGCCATTAATCTCGTAATTTTGGTCCTCTGGGAACCTCCAAGACCCTATCGCCTCAAGGACGATCTTAAAATTACTACGTCGTGTATGTGTCATGATGATAACATCATCGACACACCATCAACGAAACCCACGCCACGTACATCATTGTGACGTTATTACCATATGTTATTATAATCAGCGTTCATAATCATAAAAGATTAGCTTAAACTAAGCAACGAATAATATGATGACAACATATTAAAAATACGAGTGAATTTAAATATGGTCTCATGTATTCACATTAGTCTGGTTTAACCCAAATGAAAAAGCTTGGTTCAAATTCCATTTATATATATATATATATAACCCTGTAAAACCAATAGATCATGAACTCAAGTTACTTCTTGCTAATTTAGTTGAATTCACTGTCACTGATTATGTACTTTATCTAAATGAGTAGTTTTGATGTTTGATTTCAATGCATAATGTACACATGAATCTTAAGCCTATTCAACCATTAATTACCAGTCAACAAAGCAAAACCCAAGCACTTAAATTTAACTGCCCTCCAATAACACGGGTTATAATCAAATTCAAATTGAATATCAATTCGAAACAAAATGAATAATTGCGAATCAAAATATAACATTTTTTCATTTTAAAAATATCATTTTCATATGGTCAAAAATTCCAACTTGTAAGGAGTCATGGTGGGATCCATTTAATTTGTTGTAGTCATGGTCAAGGACATATATGGAGTCAGCAGAAGGGTATACTTTACAGTCTACTCCGAACATATATATGACAAACAGAGCATTATAGTGAAATTTACCATACACCATTGCCACCATGTAGAGTGACTATTAAGTACATAAATTCTTGACTAATTGGCCTTCTCTGGCTATAATTTTTAGATTGTTTACTTCTCTCTTTCTAGTCTCCTTCTTCTACATAAACATAGCGAGGTAATTTGTCTACGTTTATAAATTGTATTTCATTTCATTGAATTTGTCGACTTGATACAAAACTTATGTCATAGAGAGCGGGTTTGCTCCATATCCCTAAGACAATACACAAACAAAGAACTCGATCATCAACTCTCTTTGTGTATATTCTCACGGAAATTTAGGTTGTCTTGTGTTATTTTGTGTATCATTGGCCTAATCATTGAAATAGAAAAAGTAATACACAATTTGAAAGTTATCGATTGTTCACAGCAAATATAACACGTTTGTAACTTTAGCGTTGAGGTGAAAGACCGTTCATATCACATGAACAATTGTTCATCCCAGTAAATCCAGTAGTCAAAACTTTTTGACATTTCGAACGTTCATTATGATGATTTAAACGATAGTTCATATTTATAATGCACTTTACTTCAATTTTTTTGCTTCCTATTCTTCTATGAAGTTCTCCAACTCTTCTTTCCTATCACCAAAGTACATCTCGCATTATTTTTTTTATTCAAAAACACCTCATTTGCTTAATAATTGTCTTCGTTAGTTATATGGTTAAACAAATATTGTTTCCTTAATTTGCTAATCTTCTCAGTCAATGCAGGAGAAATTATTTGAATTTAATTATTTATATATCTTTTTTAAAAGTAAAATTCAGTCAACCCAATTTGTCTTATATATAGAGAAAAAGAAGAAGAAAACATTTATGCTCATCTGCTTACACTATACGTAGTTAGCTGGATCGATGAATGGAGTTTTCAAATGTGGAGCCAATTCCGTTTCCATCAAACTCTCTACTTTTTAATAATAGAATATGAAAATTTTGCTACTATTTTAGTTTATTATTTTTAGCGAAGAAATTAGTACACAGTCACAATTACAAGGACAAGTGGACGAAAAAAATTGTTGATTTATATATATATATATTGTACTAGAAAATACAAAAAATGACCTACCTGTGTACAAAATTTCTCAAATCAACTGTACGTATACATGATATCATCACTATTGTCTAGTCTACTTATTATGTGAACCGCCAATTAATGAGCTTGTCAAATAAGTGGCTGAATGTTTGAATACAGAAATTTCTAGTACAAACATCGACTAAAAGTGTGATATATGAGTATTGAATATGCGTCACTTTGACTTGAGTCGAATAGACACGCTAGAAAATATTATCGTCTTTTTCACGTGTTAAGTTGAATACAAGAAATGTTTAAAGTAACATATTGTTAAACGGAAATTCTAAATGTGTTTCGAGTATATTGCCTTTGTAGCTTGCTATAGGAAGCCATACTTCTAATGACATAGCATAAATTAGAATTTTATTGTTAAGTGAAATTTTTATTTATAACCAATACCAAATCGATATAAATTTAATTTGTACTAACCTAGCTCTCTTGAACAAACCTTCATGATGTGCTCGAACAATCAAAAGACAACACCGCACTATTCATACATAAAAATCTGGTTAGAGGACCTAAATTGGGAGCCAAAAAAATTCAAACAAGAAAGGAGGAGACAATAACCAAATCAAACTCACCTATTTCATTCAAAAAAATATTGTGAAGATACAAAAAGATCAAATAAGGCTACACGCAACAAAATCAAAATATCACTCTTTTCGTCTCAATGTAAGTACCGCTACAAGAGAATTAAATGTTCTAAGCTTTCGTCATAAACTACAAACGGGCATAGGGTGTGTGCAATATTTAACTATTAAAACTCAAGTTGAAGACGTGAAAAAAATACGATTTTTCGATCCATTCCCTCTTCGGTTTCGGGACAGATTTAGGGTTCTTCCTCTCCCACTCCCTCCTCTCTTCCTCTGTCATGTCCCTTACTCTCTCAACCTCTAACCTCACTTTCAAGATAGCTTCTCTGTCTTCTCTATCTCTCTTGATTCTACCAGATTCTCTGGCTTCCAAGCTTCATAATCAGTAGCTTCATTGACCTCATCACCAGTATCTACATGATCAACAACTATATTTGCCTCCACTTGATCCATATTCATCTGATCTCCTCAACCACTATTTTCTTCGTCTCAATCTTCCTTTCCTCTAACCTCCGCTTCGCTGATTCCTCGAGAGCTAGTTCTTGCGCGTCAAGACGCTCACGTTCAGCTAAGGGCCTCATTATCAAAATTTGCTTTAGGCCACATGAAACGTTGGGCCGCCCCTGCTTCCATGTCTCCATCTTCATTGGCATGATCAGTAGCCCACTCAAGAGCCTTACCGGTCCAATACCGACAAATTTTGGATCTAATCGCCATAGGAACAGCTTTCTCTGTTTTGATTTGATTTATCAAATTAAGCTTCACAACAACAGTTTATGTAGGAGTAGTAACAAGTAATGAAGAGAATAGGAAATAATGTTGTGTAAAACTTGTTGTACAAGCAACCAAACCAATCAACACCTTTTCTAATTTCTTGAACATCACGTCAATAGACAGGCCCAAACTTTTGATGGGCTCGAATAGTTTGGGCCGATAATATATTTTCTAACATAGGGCCCATTATAGTATATATATCCCAACTTGATCATATTTAGATTTTAGATCAGTTGGCTCCAGAGAGAGAAGAGAGAGAGAGTGTGAGAGAGAGAGCGCTTTACTCTGTTCTTGGCTGATTGGAGAATCGAAGAGATCTGTTCGTCTACATTCCAACCAGGAACCAGAAAAATTAGGAACAAGACAAGGTTCACTTCATTTTCTTCTTGTATCATTTTTGCTATTATTGATTTTATATGCGTATCTACAATTTTCTTGATTACTTCTCTTCCAGTTTTTCCATTCTGAGTTCTTCTTTTGCTCGCTTTATTTCCGAAATATTTTGGTGTTTGTTTGTTTCTTGGAATAGGCTTTGATTACTCATCTTTTTCCGCTCTCGGAGCTTCGTTCTGTGATATTTGTAAAATTTAGTTTTGGAAATTTTCTATTTCAGAATCATCATTACGTGTTTCTTGTTCTTTTTTACTTCTTCTTGTTAAGCTTTCGGATTTGCTTCAAAATGTTGTTAATTTTGGGAAGAAGCAAATGGATTTGGTCATTTGTGTAGTGGGTAGATTTTAAAGAAATGTGGGTTTGGGGATAAATTTGGTAATTTGGGCAGTGTGAGAAGATGATAAAGAAATGTGGGTTTGGGTATAGATTTGGTACTTTGGGTTGTGTAAGAAGATGGTGAAGAAATGTGGGTTTGTGAAGAAGGGTCAGAATGCTATTGCCCACTTGATGTATTAATTTCATTTGCGCTACCCTTGGTTGCTCAATTTTGTCTGCGCCTTGGTTATTTGTTTTCTGTTTAATGCAGCTCATGTGTTTGTATATTTGCCTGAAAGAGACCGAATCTTGATATCTGCCTTTTCTTGGTCTTGTTGGTTGTACATTTTAGGTGAACGTTTAAATGAGAAACTTTCCTTTTCAGATTAAATCGATATAAGGTTACGCAACTTGCCTTGGAATTGAATTCTTATAACTAGAAGCACATGTTGGTACCTGCCTTTTTGTTGCAACTTGATAATAGTTGGGTGGCATCAGTGGTTTTGTTGCAAGAACTATACTGAGTTTGTCCGTTCTAGAAACTTTGAGACCATATTGGAATTTTGTATGCCCGTTACATTAGTCATTGCACTCTCATCTACCACTGTATTTGTCACTCAAGTTTCAGTAGAATTTTTGTATGGATTAGTCATTATGTTTGGGTTTAATCTTTCTAATCTTTATTGTAGATTCTCTTTCACCCAGGCGACATGATGCATAGAAGATATACACAGTAGTTCTCGCTGCTTCAATGGAGTCTTCTGTAAGTTGTTTCCTGTAATGTTCATCATTTATCTTGACCAAAGCAAAGGAAAATTGGAGACTTTTGGTTCTCTTTTGTTTATTAGGTGTTTAGCTGAATCAGCTTAATACAGTCACATCAATGATTTTTTTGGTACAGCTAACCATGTTTTCTTACAATTCTGTCCCACAGTCAATATTAAAGCCCCCAAGTTAATACCGCCTTACTAACATGCCAATAAGTGGTCAACCCTTCCCCAAAATGTTCATACTAACTACTCTGTGATCTACCTTTTTTCGCTTTTCTTAAGCTTTTTTTATCTTTGTTTCAGGGTTTCGAAGAAAACGCTCCCAGTCCGATTGGTGACCAATCAACTAGTGATATTTTTGTGATTGGTGACCGACCAACTAGTGATGTTGTCGTGAGGTTACGAACTCAAGATGGGCGAGATGAGTGGTTATACTGTCACTCCGAGATCATTGTAGAAAAGAGCAAGTATTGTGCTGAGCGTCTATCTGACAGTTGGCCAACATGTCAAATCCTTGACTCACGCAACTGTGTTGAGGTTTACTGCGAAGAGTCAGACTTTGACCACCATGTTAATGTTTTGCGTCTTTTGTATGATGTTATAGATGGCTCAACGTGTGACTTGTGTCATGGTGTCAAAAATACCCTTGGCACTCTCCGAGTTGCTGTGAAGCTTGGGTGCCCAGAAATTATTGCTGCTTGTGTCAGCTACTTGGAAGCAGTACCCTGGGAAGAGGCTGAAGAGGAGGAGATTCTCAAAACTATACCAGGCATGGGAGTAGAAGTGGAGCCTATTCTCGCACGTCTCCTACCAGTCAACTCATCAGCTATTATGGGTATTTTTCTTTCAGCTATCCGATTTGCCACGTCATCGCCTCCTCATTCCATGAATGATCTCAAAATTTCAGCCCAAGAGCAGCTTGAATACATGCTAACAGAAGATGATGATGTTCCTCTATTAACAGCTGACGATGAGATCAAATCTGTGGTGAAAGACTGTGTGAAGCAATTATTTGCCAGGTTCAACACTCTATTAGAATCTTTGGTACGCGAGTCTAAGGAATCAGCTTCTGAGGCAGGGCAAATGCAATTATTTCAGTCTCATATATCAGATTTTTCTTGGGCATGTCAAATGCTTACTAAACTGGAAAGTATGAGGGAATTCGTAAACAGTTGGGCAGATGGATCAGATAAGATTGTCAAGGTTATCGAGCAAGCAAGTGCGACAAAAGAAATGATTGGAACAAAGCTGAAGGTTGTTGAGGTCGCTGCAAAGGTTTTAGAGGCAATAGGGTATGGGAGTGTGATCTTGCCAACTGCAAAACGGCTTTACATGGTGAAAGTGTGGCTTCCATTTGTTAGGGCGATGAAACCTGTGTTTGATTCCATTACTAACGAAGAAGAAATCCAAGCACTTAAATTCGATGGTGAGCTGTGGCAAGCCTTGGAGTCCACATTTGTTTCGATTATACTTGCATTGCCATCAGGGGAGCAGGCAGATATTTTGAAGGAATGGTTGGGAAGCGAGCACGTCCGATATCCAGACCTAACGGAAGCATTTGAAGTGTGGTGTTACAGGACCAAGGTTGCCAAGAGAAGACTAGCATTAGTAGAGGATAGCATGCAGGGTATGACCAATACTTCATGAATCATCATTCATTTGATTTTCTCATGCTTTTGATACAAACCAAACCCTTTCATAATATGACAAACTTCAGGAGCTTGATTTAGATGGGAACATATTCTCAAGACAGGGATGTTAGAATTAGTAAGCTCTTGAGTTCTTATCAGCCTGACAATGCAGTTGTAGGTAGGCCCTGTAAATTTTCTGGTGCCAAGTCTGGTAAATTTGTAAATTTTTTGTGATACTAGCTACTAAAAGAGATTGTTTCAGGCTATGATGCCCAACTCTACCATGTAACATGGCTTTATGAATCAGTTCAAATGCAGAATTTGATATGGGTTATTTTTGTTTCTCCAAATTTCGGTTCATTAGACAACATTAAATCACATATCCATAATCCATACAATCAACTTACATTTCTTCAGAAATTATAATCAACATAAATTGCTATATATAGTTACATATACCCCAAATACCTGACTTTTCTGAACATATATATCAGATCCCATCTAATCCATCCCCAAAACTTACAAAAATAATATACAATCCTCAACCATGTGGTCTTAAATCCTACGGCTGTCTAAGAACTCAAATGGTCCTATCCAAAGTATAAGCCTATACTAAGTAAATTTTCTTTCTTTACACTACCATATGCATTTTCCTTGGTCCTATATACCAAATAGCAATATAGATGAAGAAAGAAAGAAAATGTGCAGGAATAGCTACTAATGCCAGTTTCATAGCTGGGTCTCAGGCTACGAAATCGGGCAACAATTGTGCTGCAAACCTCTTCCGGTTCTGAATGTTGATGGTGTCGTAAGCAGACGAAGAATGAGGTGTGGAAGTGGTAATGACATGACCAAATTGATCACTTGGCTCTCCCAATTGACTGATATTTTGGTTCTGAAGAAAACTCTGGTTGGTTCCTGATAAGGAGAGGTTGTTTTCACAGTGTGGCAGGCCTAGAGTGAGTGAAACACCATTTCCTGAAAACCTTGGTGTGTACTGCTGATCACTAGTGTCAAACCTGCCAATTTCCCCAATTGGGTATTGCCCGAAACCTCCGATGAAGTTGGCTGGCCCTCCGCCCGTCATGGAGGAATACTCATTTCTGCCTTGCCTCTCATTCCCTCCAAACTTCATAGAAAACATGTTATTGTTGTTGTTGTTGTTGTTGATGTTGTTGTGTGTCTCTTCGGGCTTGACATCGTTGCCCATTGAAGGCGGGGAATGCAGCATATCAACGTTCCTCGCCTTCTTCGGACTCCCTAGGGTGATCCCCTCGAGTTCCGATGACCCCATGAGGCTGAAAACGGACTGGTTTCGAGCTCCCATTGGAGAAGCTGATTGTGTCATTGAAGGAGAATCTTGGTTGATCGATCTCTTGCTTCTATTTTCTCTCTTTTCCTCAGACAACGAGGTTGAATCTTCCTTGTTTTCGCCTTTGCTTAACGTCGTTTTGTCCTCGGATCCATTCTGTTCTTGCTCCTTGAGCTCTTCCAAGTACATTTCTTCCACCATCGGCTTCCATAGCCGCACGCGAGCATTTATGAACCAATTAGACACCTGACTCCTAGTGAGCCCTGTCTGCTTCGCCAGCATGTGCTTGTCCGAATCTTTCGGATAGCTGGAAAAGAAAAACATCAACGACGTAACGTAAGCTGATAGTTGAAGGCTTAATATTAGTTTTATACTTAAACTGCAGCAAGATTCAAATTCGGACCATGTAAAGAATCATTTCAACTAAAAGCTTAAACTGATAGTTGCAAGAATGTTTCTTACGGGTGGAGGAAGTGTTCGAAGAGCCAAGCGCGAAGAACAGAGACGGATCTTTCGGGCAACCCTCGTTGGGGTCTCCAAGCATTGTGCTGGATCATTCCCAGTTGCTGAAGAGCTCGCTGCTGGCGAAGATGGTGATCCACGAACTTGAGCCTCGAGCCTTCGATCCTTCCTCCGTTGGAATCTTCTTCTCCTAGACTCTTGTTCGCGGCGCGAATTTGGGATGTGATTGCGTCTTTCAAGCACCTGAATTGCTTGGAGATGGTCTCGAGCGCGAGAGCTGTGTAGGTCTTGGCTGATCCGGTTCCGGCGACTTGCTCGAACGAGGATGTGACGATCTGCATCTGGTGGTGGTACTGTCTGTACCTCTGCTCCACCTTGACAACAAAAATGTCAATTTTCAATAAAACTTGTTCATATGAAAGTAACATTTGCCTGAAATTAGGAATTTTCTTTTTTCAATTGATGTTTTGATAGAGACTCTTTCTTGTCAATTTGGTATTTTTTTTTTTGTTTATAAATATGTGCGTACCTCGTCGAGCATGGTGATGAGCTTCGCTTTCTTCATCTGAATCTCTTGCCTCTCCACCGTGGACAGCTCGGAGCTGTTCTTTCCGGTTGCTAATTCCGCCGCCGAGCCATCTCCACTCGCCGCCGCTGCGGACGATTCTGGTACAGTTTTGATGCTTTTCTTGGAAGAATCAGATTTAATTCCATTGTTGCCGACGTTCACAACCTCGTCGAGAAGCTCCTGCGCCGCCTTCAGGTACTTAGAGCTCATGAGCATGCTCTGCATGCCGGAAACGCCGTTGGTGACGCCCGACGCCGACGACGGCGACCCGCCGGAAATCCGCATGTCCTCGCCGGAAATCGCCTGAGAGGACCCGAAACCCGCGGTTCCAGGTTGCTGGGAGGAGAGGCTCAGGGACAGCCCCTGCTGCGCGCGTGGCGTCTCACGCGCCGCCGCGTTGGGGTCAATTGAGTTCCAGAGGTTGTATTGGATGCGCGGAGCGAACCCATGCATGGCGGAGAGCTCGTGCTGGGCCTGAGCTTGAGCTTGCATGGATTGGGAATTGGGGTCTTGGTGGGACGTCGGGGACGCCAGAGGAAAGCCGACGAACTGTTGGGTGTGGGGCGGTGGCGCGTGAGGAAGAGTCGGCGAGCTGAGGGAATTGGCGGCGGAGTTGAGGAAGACATAGTTGCCAGTCTGCTGCGCCGGCGCGTCGGAGTATTGGACGTAGCCTGGGTTCATGAGAACCAGAGTTTGTAACCCATCAGCCCCTTGTATTTCAGAATTTCCATGAAAATATGTAGCCATAGCTCAGTTTCTTGGAAATTCTCTTCAATCACTTCACTGAAAGTGAAAATAATACAGTATGTTAAATTAAAAAACACATAATCACAAAAAATACAATAAATTAACTATCTTTAATTAACCTTATGAATTATACAAATCTTGATCAGTTGTAGAAACAGAGTGTCAACCCATCAAGCAGAAAAGTTCAGTAGAGCCTGAGGCAATCAAGAAAACAAAAATGAATACACAGTGAAGATCAAGAAATCAGCAATTTTTGATGAACCCATATGGTTAAAATTAAGCTGTGGGGTAGTTGCAGGAAGAACAAAGAAAAAAGGTATAGAATTTGAAGCAGAGTATATTATATATGAGATTAAAATATAGAGAAATGAAGTGAAGAGATCTTCAGGAATCAAAACAGATAGAGAGATATGGAAAGAGAAAGTAGTGGAAGTACAGAAGAGGATTGATTATAGTATCAGTTAATACTATGATTGGCATGGTTTTGGTTATTACAACCTGGGATCAGAGGATGTGTTTGTGCACGTGCCTCATGATCATCATCATCATCAACATCAACAAATGGAGCAAACAAGAAAATTTTCTTACCAACAATGACAGAAACAAGAAAATAAATAAAAACTGAAACTGTGATGAAAGAGAAAGAAGAACATATATTCCCACCTCAGCTGTGAAAATGTATTGTAATGAGTTTCTTGAAACAGGAAGTGAAAGAGGGAGCCATCAAATCTGTGAGAACTGAAAAGGAAAATATAAAAGAGGGTTTTAAAAAGGATGGGAAAAAGATGCCCATCTTTTTTTATCTTCATTTTCTTGAAATAATTAAAAAGAAACAGTAGATTATATTACTATCTTGTACTAGTTACTGTGTTTGTTTATCAATCAATCTTTTTGTACCTGCGAACAGATCAAAACAGAGCAACTTCTCTGATTTGACTGACTTTTCAAATCATTTGATGCACAAAACACAAACCCTTGCTTTGCTTGAATTCTCTTCTCTTTCTCTTTCTCTGTCTCTGTCGTTGTTAATGAGAAAATTTTAAATAGGAAAAGAAAGTGTGTCAGAAGATACAAACAGCTGAAAAACGAGGAAACGTCTTCTTCTTCCACTAAACCTTAATTAACAAAAACATGGAGATTGGAAGAGGGTGATGAATCGAGGTGGAAATTTGGATTTTTTGTCTCGGATTTGTTCGAATTCAGATTGATAAATAGCAATGAAATTTAACTAAAAGGGTTCGAATTGAATAGGATTGAATATACTTTTTATTTTTTTTTAATGTAAAATGAGTGAATTTGTCCGACTCTATTTGTTCGAAAGTTGGATCGAATTTTGGATGCCCGCAGGTCTAGTTAATTGTGGCAATATTGGATAGGTTTAAAGGTTGACCCGAGTCTGGCCCGTAATGACTTCAGGTTCAATTGTGCTTCCAATCGCGAGGTTATATCAGATCAATTTTTTTTATCTAGACATAAAATGTGTTAACTTGTGTTGGTCTGTTTATTTTAATATGATAAAGTTTTATAAAACGAATCCGATCAATTCAACTCAAAAGTTGATCGGACTATGTTATGTTGAAATTCGATCATCGAATTTTAGATATATGCAAATTCAAATTCAAATCGTGGACTATGGGGCTACATAGCAAGAACAACAAGGAGTGGTTTTGAGGGGTCCTATGGTTCATTTCTTTTGCTTTTTTAATAAATATCTTCTTGTCTTTTCATGCATATATTTTTTAGAATATTTATTTGTTTATTTGTGGTTGGATGACAGAGTTTGAAGATAAAGCAATTAAATTGCTTGGAAACACAGGGCCAACCACCATAACACACCTACTTTAATGCTCCAAAACCTAATACATACTAGTAAAAAACAATCATTCATAGTAATAATCTAACTCTTTACATGGATAAAACGTGGAATACACAATATTCTGCTTCAAGATTTTTCTATTATTTATAACTTGGTTAAACTAGCATCACTGTTTTTAAAAACATCAAATTTCCATGTATGGATTGAGCTTTAAGCTGTGTAATTTCATTTGTTATCAAGAAAATAGTAATGGGTCCAAAATCAAATGCAATGTGGTGCATACCAATCAAGTAAAGTCAGAAATGGATGAGGAAGAGGAGGCCCTACCTACCTTCTTATCCATTATAATTGATTATATATTTTTTTTCTTGAAAATAACGTATAATAGTTGGTGTGTATTTCTTGATACGATTACGTACTGAATACTTATGAAGAGAATAATAGATGTCATTGTCGACTATATAACATATGGTTGTTCTTATGAACATTTGATAGAAGAGAATCATATGCTTTTTTAGAGTATTTGGTTTGAAGTCAGATCTGCTCTTACTAAATTCTGTAATTCACCATTGATTGTTAATTATATTCAAGTCTAATAATCACAATTTTTATATATGAAGAGAAAAACTAGGGCATGATTTTGATATTTATTACCAAATCAAAATAGAATGAAGTTGGTGTCAGCATCAGTAACAATGATTGCAAAAGAATGAAGAGATTAATAGGATATGATGAGTAGCATTCATGTGTTCATGAGGATCAGGTAAACAAAAACAACACAGGTTTGGTTTGACAATAGCTAGGTTGCTCTGTTGCACAGTACTTTTAATGCATAAATACTACTATACTATTTGCATGTGTTGATTTATTATTGCCCTTTTTTAGATCAACTGTCATTCTCTCTCAAATCCATATTAAACCTATTTTTTCAAAAAAAAAAAAATTCTTTTAACAGAAGTATTGTACCACATGCATATGCATGACTCCTAGGACTATAAAAAAATTCAATTATTTATTTATTTATCTAATTTTATATAGAGCATGAAGTTATCTATTCCATCACTTATCAACGACGTCTTATAAAGATAGTTGTCTTCATAGTGTTCGAAGCTAAATAGTTCGGGAACTGAGTTGGAGGCTCGAGTTTTGAGAAATAAGCGGACACTTGACTTATTGCTATTTGGTTTCTAAAAGTTGCGCAGAAGTAACATCTTGTTAGTAGGCCGGGACCCGAATGTTTACATGTTAAGTTTTGAATTTAAAAGAAATCATACACAAATAAAATTGTTTTATTATTGATTTTTTTTTTTAAAAAAGTAACCATCAAAACTTGTATTAAGAACTAAAATCCGCAGTCAACATACTCGTGATTGGAATAGGAGCTAGAATCAATCCCAACCCACCCTATAGAATCTGTTACAGACACAGATGATTGGGCTAACGCATGTGCAACACGATTAGTCGACCTCCCAACAAACACGAAATCTATATAATCAAACACGAAATTTTATTATTGATATTTAAAATTGAATAGAAGTAGACTATTTTTTTAAAACATTATTGGCGTGTATAGTATTTTGATCACTCACACACGTATTTATTTATTTCATAAATAGCACCAATCATTGGATCTTTCTAACAAATGATTGATTGCTAATATTATGCATTCGTGCATTCAATTGTACGCCTAATGCATGCACACATCAAAGATCAAAACAAATTGTTTTTTAACGCTCAGTAGCAGAAAAGCTCATGTTCTTGCTGCAACAGCTAACAAGTACCACGTTTGGTGAGAGAGAGTTCATGAACTATAGCCAGGTCACTTATTCACCTTTTAATAGTGGCTATTTTAATTTTGATTCGAATGTGTCGCATTCGATCGGATCGATAAAGAATAATTTGTTTCAGAAAATGTTTGGAACAAATAAAATAGAATAGATTTGAATTTTTAGTGTGAAATGAATGAATTTGTCGAATATATTTTGTATTTTTGTAGAATAAAATTTGTAAATCCGGTCTGTTTTGATCCGATCTAAAAATTAGTTGGATATCAGATCGATTTTAAATTAGATTAGATTTAAGATGCACTCATATTTTACCACATGCGTCATCTTGAATGCATGTCAAGGGCATGCATTAGATTTTGAGCAAAGTTAATCCAGTGAAAAGGTTATTTTGTCCACCAAAAGTTACTTTTGACAGGGACATGAGTTTTTTCCAACACTTCATTTGAAGAATCACAAACACATAGACAATAACATGCATGCAGAGTTGATGAGTTCATATAAGTTGGTGACCCAAAAGTTGCCAAATTGAACAACAATTCATAGCTATGACTATAAGGCCATGTTTTATTAATTGTTGTAATGGCATGTTCCCCAAATGGTCTATTGTTTCTTAAGCTTGTAGGTAGTGCAGCAATATTGGCAGCCATCACATCAGAAAATAACCCCAAGCTTCTATGCCACCTGATCCTTTTTTTTCTTCTTAACTACGAGGTATTAATCAGTGTGGTACGCAATCAGCACGAGACTAGTGCATTTAGATCATATTACACTCGGTCTAGTCTCTATTAGAATATGATAGGATCATAAAAATGATAAATCTCTTCTTAACTACGAGGTATTAATCAGTGTTGTTAATGTAGCTTATAGTATAGTGATGTGTATGTTATTAAATATACCATAAACTTTGTAAGATTTGGTTAAGTGGATATGGTACCTTTTGTGGTGGTCTATGTATATATAATATAGTAGTTTAGTAATTCATGTATGGATTCTTGCTTGTCTCTTCATTTCAATTTCTTAATATATTTATACACATCAAGAAAATGACTAGCTTTAGAGAGAGATATAAAGAGAAAGAGAAAAAGGTTTTGATGGGAGATTTGGTGAATAAACAATTCATGGAAGTGCCAAAAAGAGGGATGATATAAAGATAGCAAATTAAAAGATGATATATATATATAATTGTTGGTATGTGGAAATAGAGGCAGAAGCAACATGTGTACAATGACTATATATAACATCAAAACTAGCTTAGCTTAGCTGAGGTAGCGATACCTACTTACATTATCTTCATCGTCACCGATTCTATCATTTTTTTTATTGAATTGAACGTTGAATCATACAAAGCCAAAGGTGTAGTAAAATATTTTACTCAAAATTATCAAACATATGGTGGGAAATGTTTCTTCTGGAAAGAAATTTGGGGACCCACTTATCAATTTCCATGTACTATTTTCACTAGTAAGATGGTAAAACTATCATTTTAAAACAAATTGATTATGTGTTGTAATGAAACTTTTTTTACAATTAGAGTTTTGTACGCGTTGTAAGGAGATATGAAAAATACCAATTAATTATCGTGCCTTGCTTATAAAAATTACATGAGCTTAAGCACATATCAATAAAATATATTATCTGATGTCTTAAGGTTGGACTAAGACGTAGAGACCTTCGGGTGCATGAGCATGCATGCTTAGGTACCCTTGTCTTGGAGGCACGTAGTCGGGAAAACAAGGTGGTGTCAGTGGACGGAGGGCCAGAGGCGCACGTGACAGTGCACATAGGCTCTTTGAGCACCTCCACTGGCACTGCTAAGAACAAGCGCTAAGCCTTTGCATCGACGCTAGTGCGTTGGAGACAGATGAGTGAAGGCCCATGTTCTAATCCCAGGCGCTAGGCTTAGCATCGATGCCAAGCAGAAAATTAATTGTGTTGGCATTTTTTATTATTTGGTATCATATTTGCTATGAGTCTATGACTAATGATAGTGTTAGTTAATCATCGGATAATAAAATGCTAAAGTAAGTGCTAGTGAAGTGGCACACACTCTCTTATTCTTAGCACCAAAAATGAGTTAAACATGAAAATGCATTTATTAAATTTATTCCTCGATTTAATATTTTAAGAATATAAGAATAGAAATTCGAAATCAAGAAAAATAAAAAGAAACAAGACAAGTAGCTCCGGTCAAGGAAGGGTGGAAGAGCAGCCACGTCAGAGTAGGCATTTAATGCTAGAGTTAGGCAAACAAGTAGGTCCCACCGCGTCCATCCCACGTGCCGCCTTACCGTGGCTCACTTCGCCACCTTTTCTTCCACCTATGCCTTATGTTTACTCCCTCTGTTGTGTTTTTTCTTCACCAAAACAAAACTCCAGGTGGTCCCCACCGTACTGTACACGCGTCAACTGCACAGCCTCCCTAACCTTACCTCTCTCTCAACATTTTTTATTTTTTATTAAAAAGGAAGATTCGTCCCCCTTTTCCTAGTAGGACCCACTGTCCAATCAAAACCCTTCCCTCCTTTATTTTAGGCGTGTATTTCCACGAATTGGAGGGTCCCACGTGTCCACAAGTCAAGAAAGCAACCAATCAGGAGGAGAGCTAGCTCTCTCGGCAACTGCCTTTTCTTTTTTCTTTTCTTTTTAATCATTATAAAAAAAAAAAATCTTTCTTCAAAGCTTGTCGCTGTCGGCAACACGTGTCGGTTCTCCACGGCACGTGACGAACTGCCCGGTTTCTAATCCGATATTGTCAACAATAGTCCGTCTTTCACTGCAGTCGATTCCGTTAACTTCTGCTCAGCTTCACCTGCAAAAACCGAAATTACTGCCATGTCAGCTTGACACGTCAGCGATTTGGCTGTGGGTACGTGATTGCGTGTAAAGACGGGATTGGATGCTGACGTAATTCGTACGTAGTGTCCACATCTGTATACGAGGACAAAAATGCACAGTTGTATAATCTAGATTGTGAATGATGAATGAGTGCAGGGAATCCTTGGGATTCCACGCGTTTTAGCAGAGCGTGTTAGACACCTCACTTGGGATATCTGGAAAGCGAATCCAAGTGCTGTCGAGCTCTCATTGATTTTCTGAAATAGGGATGTTAAGTACACTCTAGAATTTCAGTATGTTCTTTTTGAATGGTTTTTAAGTGATATTAAATTAATTATTTATAAGCAAGTATATTGTCCCTTTCATAATTCATATTGTTTGTTGAAAAGCCTAAAAAGAAGATAATACAATGTGTTGCAAACTATATTTGATTAGAAAGCACAAAAAAGTTGTCACAATCTTACTAGATTTTAATGATACGAGTAATGCGGACATGACATGTCAAATATTCTACTAATTATTAGAACGAATCTTGATATGACACTTATATTTTATGAACTGAACGTTTCGCATGAATAATTTTTTAGAGAGTGATGATATCATATATGTAAGACTGTTATTCATTTACGATTAATTAAATATAAATTGTAATTGTAGCATTTTAACTTTGTTTCCACACAAAAAAGTCTCGTCTCTCTCCCTATATTATCCTTCTTCACATTAGGGTTGCAACCAACGACGTTTATTTTTTGCCTCCGTTTTTTTGTCAAAAATTTCGATGAATGTGATATCTTCGTTCTATAATTGAGAGTTTAAGTCGCACACAAAATACGTACAAATGTGAACTACACCAGAAAAGAAGAGAAACTAACAAAATATGATAATTTGCAGGTGGTGCATGGCTATGAGAACCACTGTAGAATAAGATATAGTTAGGTTTCTTTTGCTCCAACCACAAAAAATATAAATAAAACCTAACTTTATCTTGTGAAAATTGAAAACAAATTATATAGTTTTTTTTATTTGGACAAGCCATATGAATATATTTTTAAAAATAGAAACCCTAGAATATCAGTTGCTGGAGCTGGAGGGATTGCTTGCTCTGTCTCATAAATATTATATACTAATATTTGGGTACATAGATTTATAATCATATATTATAAAATTCAAAATTAATTAAGTTAGAATTAATTACACGTTTCATATTTTCAACTTCATCATAAGTATTTGTTTGAACTTTTAAACCTGAATTTGGGTCATTGGGTGTAGCAATTGAGTGACAAAATTCTTGTTTCTTTGACATCCATGTCTCTTGGTGCCCAAACGAAAGAAAAAAAAGATGTTGTGGATAAGGTTACAAATTGAATTTCACATCACACATACATTTGTTGTCTCTTGAGAGGCATGCTTCATTTACAAATAAATAAACTAATTAATCATGTTTCTAAACATCATTAATCAAACATAGTGGCTCAATGTTGTTGACATTTATATATCAAATTAGCCATAGTTTGTATATATAATTTGACTATTGATGCCTTGCGTACACAATTAGTAACTACTTTTATATGAATATTAAAATTATAATTGTTAGATAATACAAGTGATGAGAAATTGAAAGCATCTAGTTGTTGACATTTCCAATTAAATTTAAGGAATGGGACATCATGGATGAGGACACATTAGTAGTCTTGTTACAATCATTATCCTTTTAATTTTAAGTAACCCATCTCCATCTTTCAACCAAAATATCGGTCATATGTTATTCAATTTCTCTATTTTCAAATTATTAATTAATGCTAGAAAAAACATTAGGCAAGCAATACATGTCATGGTTTCCTTCAAGCATATATATATGCATCTAAAATTTTTGGGGTGGAAATATTATCAATAACAAATTTCAATAAAGCAAAATTGAAACATAAAATAGTATACTATGTAGCTAGATTAATTAACTAAGAGAAGAAAAGTAAATATACAACATCAAAATAATTGAATCAACTCTCTTTACAACAATAAAAGTTTTTAAAATGAATGTCAATTTCTATAAAACACTTTTGTATACATTTCCAAACTGAATTTTCAGCCTCCCGTTCGTTTCATTCTTGGTGTTTTTACCTGATTAGTTTGTTGGATTGATGTGTTATGTTTATTTTTCTTTTCTCGAGAATTTTGTACTTTTATTCGCTCTTTTGTTTTTTTTGATAAAAATACCAATCGCTTATAATAAAAAATCGCAAATTGAATGTGAATTATCTCTATAATCGTCAAGCGACAAATAATTAACAGTTGAAAAGGAAAGATCAACGAAACTAATTTACTTCTAAAAACAACTATTGCATGCCACTTTCTAGAGTTAGCTATCTTGTTGTCATCGAAAGGAATTGGATTGTGACACTAAAGCTAAGCTTTTATCGAATTCAAAAGATAGAAGGCACTAACATTAGGATTTTTCAACTAGTGGTGAGATTAGTTGGGAGCTGTCACTCCCTCTAAAACACTTAAAATATCTAAAAGAAATTAAAAGAAAAGAAAAGAAGATAGATCAACTATGATCCAATGGAATCAAGGCAGCTCTTGGAATTAATAATTTGTAGGGTATTGGAAAATTTGTCACCAATCTCATATTTTATTGAGATTTGAAATTTCTTGCTTTTTGTTTGATATTGGAGAAACTGAAGGGTGGCTAGGGTTTTGGAGATATGGTGCCTCAGAAAGTATGGACAGTCTCAATATTAGAATTATTTTTTTCATAGGAAATGAAAGATAATAATTAAATAATTAGCATATTAGAAAAGTTCATTTGATAACTCATCCCCTTCACTGTCAAGAGAACACATAGGTGTATATCTTCTTATCCATCTTGAAGTATCAATTATCTTAATATAATATATTAATTAAATCAAACACCATTTTAATTTTTAATTATCACACACATGAAGAATAGTTGATGAAATCATATGATTCCCCTTATTCTATTCCAATTTGAAACCCAAAATTGCTATATTTTAACGTTGCAACTAACCTCTTTTCTTTTCCGGATCAACCAAAAATTCATTTATCACGTTATCATACGTTGACAAAATAAGAATAATCAATGTGGAAGTGTTTCTTTATCTTTATTTAAAAGTATCTAATAAATGAGTTGAAATCATAACTAGTTTGGAGTAAACTTTATAAAATAAATATAATATTTTTCACGATAAAAGAAAATTACAATGTAAATCTTTCCATCATCTGAACGTTAGTAAGTTGATTGTTATTTCATTGTCTCAATTGATGCTTGGGGCTTAGAAAATCTTTTCTTTTGGATAGTTTTTGTGTTTGTTGTTGTTGTTGTTGTTTTCTATCCAAAGAGGGATTGACCTTGTTAGGTTTTGTCTTGAAATTAAGGCGTAATTGATGAATTTTTGGGTTGAATTCAAGAATGAGAGGGCCATGGCATCAATGGGAATGAAGCAATGATAGGAGAAATGGGGCCTTTCACCTTTGACTTCTTTATCTGATACTCTTTCCCATTACACTTTCCTTATAGCATCATCACTTTTGGTCATAACAGTTATGCAAAGTTTCATCCTCCTCATTTATTATTGAAAGATGTTAAATGTCTCATATTGTGAACAAAATTTATCGTAAAAAGTGACATGTGACAGATATATATTTTATATTTTTATAGTTTAAAATTCAGTTTCAACAAATAACAACTCAGCATATATTTTATCACTATCCTATCATAATTTTTTAGCGTGAAACACTTTATTTATAAGACATATTCTAAATGTGGTGTATTGTTATTCAGTCAAGTAATTAATGAAATAATTGATATGTCATATCTAATTAATTGATACGTTATTTGTATAAATATATATTTTTGTACAATATTTGACACATTATCTTACTTGTATTATTTTAGATATTGACTTTCATTTTAGGCCTTAAAAACGATTTTGTTTACTTCAACGTCAATCTAATGAATTTCTTTAGGAAAATACTATTTGTCTTAAATTTTTGCAATGTTTACAAAATGATGTGTAAATTTACTTGTCAAATTATATTTCTTTCATTTATTTTTGTAGTATAAAATTAGGTCTAAACAAACAATAACTCAATATAAATGATACTAGTTGATTGAATTGTACACGTAGTGCATTTAGGTTCACACAAGTTATAAATAAAAACTATGTGTCATGTTCTATTTTATTCTTTTTTCTTGTGTGAATAGTTTGTCATGTTTTTAAAGAAAATTCGGTATGACTAGGAAATAAAAACTATTCCCACTAAATAATTAGACATGCAATTTTTTGGACTTCTTTTTCTTCACTAAATAATTATTACTTTAGAAGTATGAATTCTAGTTGATGATTTGGAATATTGTGTACTTTAGACTAGGGCTGAGCCCAAAATATTTAACGATATTGGGCTTGTGCAGATTAATTTGGAAGAGAAGAACAGTCTAGCCCAGGCCTGCCTTGCGTGAAACTAAAACCTCTAATTATGCGATAATTGTGGGCTTCCAGCGTTATAAGATCAAATAATTCAACCAGTAAAGAGGCCTAAAATCTCACACCAAAACACAAATTAAGCTTATATTCGTGTCTTCATCTTAATTTGATTTTACATGTATTATGTTAGATTTATCTAGTAGTGTTTAGGAACAGTGAAACAAATAGCCTTCAAAAAATTAAAAAAAAAAAAAAAAAAAAAAGTGTGTACGAAATTGATATGCTCTCTTTTGTCTTGGTTAAAGTGACACACTAAATGTGTTGTTATCTTATTTAAATGTTAAGGCGACTGACTTAGAAATATTTTAAGTTGGAAGTTCTGGAGATGAAGTTGGAAGTTTAGACTCTTGGAGCTGGAGGCTTGAGATGTTGCTCGTGTTGGGTTACTGGAGCATGCATAAGGGTAGCACATTGTTAGATGGAGACCCATGTGTAGGATCGAAAATTCGTCTTAGATGTGAGAATTTACTCCAAATGACTTCTAGACACTGAGCAATGAGCAACACCTCGCTGGGGAGGAATCTAAAGAAAATTCTAAAGAGAGAAAATCTTTATATCGATTATGAGATTCTTCATCTGACTAAGGAGGAAAATATTTATACTTACAAACCAAGTTTGCCACATGTTGTCGTGTGGGTTATAGGTGAGATTGATTCCGCTTCGGGTAGCGTTTTACTAAGACGGTTTTAGTTTACAATTGTAGAGTGAGATGTTGTAGTGGTTGCCCAGGGAGCCTTGGAGTTAATCCAGCGAGACGGTGATTGTGGTAGTGACTCGACGAGACGGAAAGTCTTGAAGGTGACTAAAATGATGTGCTTATTAAGTAAAATTTTAATGGATGTCTTAATCAAACAATTAAGTGGCTAATTATAAAGTTTAGAAAAGAAAAAAAAAAAAAGAAGAAGGGGGGTTTGAGATAAAATGGACAATCCACTCACTAAACCTCTATACTAAGAATGCTTTATTTCTTGATCAGATCAGTCATAAGAATTGCTCCTAATTAGATACTTTGTCATTATATCAGATGTTTTGCATAAATATCTCTACCAAAAGAAGCTAAATGACAAATTAATTAAAGCCAAAGAGATCAAGTTTTCTTAAAATTGACTATCAATTTTAAATTGGGATTACATTTGACAACAACTTTAACAAATTACCATAATTTGTAATGCTAACAGAGCATTATCCTGCCTTCAAAATGGCTGCCTCTGGTTTGTGATTAGTTCTACATTTTAATAGACATCATCTTGGAAACATAGCCTTGGAAACTCAGTAAAGCCTAGATTTTCATTATTATTGGACTTTATGTGTTAACCCAATAGTCACAGTTTCTAAGCCCTACTTTGTGTATTCATTGACAACAGCTCAATTTTGGTTGTCACCAAAAGTAATGACTTTTGTAGTTTGTTTTTAAGTTTTGATTTTTTTTTGACGATTCTACAAACAATCTCAAACGAGTACGAAGAGCACAATCACGGAGGCATTGTGGATCCATAAGACGCTTAGTTAGGTTGTGCATGGAGTGGGGTTGGTAAGAACATATGGTCGAGTATGACGCGCTTAAGGTGATTAAAGCTCTACATGCTAGAGGAGAGGACATCAATGTCTCCAGTTTGATTAAGAGGCTGATGGTAAGGAGTCTCCGGTTGGAAAAAATGACAACCCTCCGAAAAACGTTCGAGATTGACAGATTACAAGTGTTTCAAGTGATTCATGCCAAATGAGAGATTTCCAGTGTATTTAGTCTTGCGATTTTTTTACATAGCCATCCTGTTTATGTGGCTTGACAGTTTTGTTCTCTTTTACTTTGCGATTAAAGTGGCTAATGCATTAATTAGATTCTCCATAACTATGTCAAACATTGTTATTCACTTATTCATGAGAAAGTGTCATCTCAAATAACATTAAACATGTCTTTATTCTCAAAGGTTAAGCAATAAAACAATATTGAAGTTTGAAATAAAGAATGTTGGTCTTTAAATAAAAAAACATTTGGGTTTTGTTCCTCAAAATCACAAGATCTTTCATTGGCATTTTTGTTACAAGAAGATGATACAACCAAGCTATCTAACAAGTAGCATCAGTAATTGAAAACAAACAAAAAAAAATATTTACACAATCTCCACTCTTTGACCAGGCTTTGGCTTTGGCATCTCCTGGAGTACTGTCTCATTCTCATGCACTATAATTACAACACTGCCATCACCACCATCAACATTAACAGGCTTCACTGTTCCTCTATGAAGTATATGTGATTTCTCTGTATGTATTGGCTCCACATTTTTAAAATCCGCCATTTGCGAAAGCTCGTGGACCGCCTTGTAAATCTCTTCCACGCATTTAACGATCTCGATCATTATTGAAGCTACTGTGGCAGCTGATACCAATTCCAGGAGGTTCTCATTTTGTAGAGAAGCAAATTTCAGTGAATCTTTGAGGTCAAAAATGGCTGTTTTTGAGGTCTCCAAATGGGGAGTTGCAGAGGAAGATGGGTCTGTCATGGTCTTGATGGCTGTGGCTAATGCTTTTAGTGCCTTGCTGGACTCTGAACTCATCTTCTTGCATGATTCTTGAAAAGTTTCTTGAATTTCTTGTGGTGCCTGTAAAATTTTTAGTGTTTGGAGTTAGTGGGGTAGGTCATGGAAAGTGTACATAACATGCAATGCAAAATGGTGAGGAAAAAGTGTTTCTATATTTTTTTATATTTCTTCTTTTCTAATGACCATAAATGTTGAAGAAAAATAAAGTGCTTTCACATCTTATTCAATTTTGTTTGAAAACCCAATAATTAGATTTTGAAACCAATGTCAAAAAAATTGTTAATGCTTTAGAGTAAGATATAATTGTGTCGTACATGAATGTCGGAGGCGATACAGCAATCTAGAGCGTCAATTTTGTAAGCGCATTGGCGAGTAAGAGCACCGATCTTCAAGTATTGTTTCCATGGATGACGAAGTTGGAATCGGCCATGTCCAGGTTCCCATCTTGCAAAGTTTGCCTGCGATTGATTAATATTATTAAGTAATGTTAGTGCTATTTCAATTTATAAAATATAGTTAATTAGTTAGGCTTATTATAAATAATTACTCACCAAGGAATCTTCACTAGCTTTTGATGTTAGGACACTTTTGTATCCTTGATGAAGAGGTTTCTTGGCTTCTTTGGAGAAACCCTTTTGAAAATACTCATCTCCAAAACCTACACACAAATTTTAATGATGAGATTGAGAAACTATATATATATAAACACATTATTGTTTAATATGTTATTACTATAGTCTATAATAAATAATTAGTAATGTACCTTCAAGGTAAATTGCAAGCTTTTCTATGTTCCCAAAAATCAACTTGTGAAGATCTCCACCAGCCCATATTGGACAAACACACAAAGATACACTCATACATATTGCTCCACCAATTATAATTGTCACAATCCTTTCTTTAGCCATCTCCATCACATTTTCAGCTCTATATGCTGACACTGACACCATACTGAATGTCAATATGAATATCAAAAATCCATAATCATATCTTGCCCTAACGTACGGGAAGAACCGGAGAAATGTAGACGCTGCAGCTGCAAAACAACATTAATCACACCAAATTAGAAAACTCTCGACCCAGACACATAACCAAAAAACCTAACTAACTCATGAGCTACCTGATTCGCAGAGCGAAGGCTAACAAATTTTGAATATATGTCACATGCTAGCACTAAAGAATCAAGAATCTTTAACATGGTACATATATACCTAGTAAAAAGACTAGAATGGCAAGAACAATGGGCTCTCCTTTATGTCCAAAGAGAAGTGCCAGCTGATGAGCTGCAATCCCCAGCCCTCCGGCAAGAGACGTCGCGAAAGCTCGGTTCAGACCCTTGCAAATGGTCGCACCTAAGACAACAACAAAACAAAAAACATGTTCCTTAAATCAACAAGATCATGATCATCATGATTACCAATCACATTACTCATAATTAAACATTAATGCCATCATTTGCAAATCATGAGTACTGACCTACAGTGAATTCACTGAGAACCACAACGGTTAAAACCGCCCAAATCCCGGAATCGCCAAAGTTATCATAGAGAGGCTGCACATAGTACAAGAGGGACACCAGAGTGAGTGACAATCCAACCTTGAGACAATGAAATATCCGCCTCGGATCGTCTCTTCCTAGCTTCTTCGTGCTCGTCCCGATCTTCACAACCTTGCCTTTCAGCTTTGCAAGAACTCGGGTTTGATCGCCTTTAGCGGATGAATCCATGGCGAGAATGAGCTAAGTTTCTTTGGTTTAGAGAGTGATGTGAAGGTTAATGGGTTTGTTTGTTGTCTGTAAGTGGTGTCTAGTTATGTCCATTTTATAGGATGGAGAATTTAGGTTGTGGATGAGAGGAGGACAAAGATTTTGTTTGAGGAATTTGAAAAAGGTTGAAGAAAATATTAGTTTAGTGGGTGACAGGACTTGTAATTTAGGCCAGGAATGGTTGATCTGAGGCTAATCTTTATTTCTTGCGAGTGCGCATAGCAGCCCACGATTTGGAAGGTCGTAGGCTCTAAAAAGTGTCTTCCGATCTATAGGACTTAATTAGGAACCATAAGTGTTAAGAGACTTTAGTTACCCTATTAAGTATATTTAGACTTTTTTAAGAGGACTATCAAATCTTGACCTAATTTACTAGGAAACGCTACTTGACCAGTGTGATTTCCCTTTTCGAAACGCTTCGAAACGTGGAACACCAACGAACTGAACGCGAAAATCTTGTTGTAGGGCTGAGAATTATTCAATTAATTATGGATTTACTTAATGTTTTATGCTGATTATTTTATATATCTCATGCATAAGTTTCACGCTCTGAATTGAGCATTTCAAGAAAGCCTGCCCCGAACGTTCCAAACTATAACATCCTAACATTAGATCTTGACTCATATATTATGTTAGCTACTTCCTACCAATTAAAAACTTAAAATAAACTAGTTCGTTCTCCTTTTTATGAAAACGTAAAAGATATATTAACCGTCGAACTCTATCATATATAGCCTCATGTGCATCAAGGGTATCTTTAGCTCTCATCAACTTGTATTAGAGCTATTATCGATAACTTATGAATAACTAACTTTTCTTGAAAAAGAAAGCTAACATTCATTTTGAGACGATAAAATACTGATGGTATTCAATTAAAATGAACAAGTTGGGTCAGGTTTAGAATTAGCATATGGGTAAACACTGGCTGCAAGTTATATATAGGGCTAAAAAGCACTAGCATGCAAATTAATATGCCATGAATTGAACTGTTGAACCAGATTCTTTGGGAGTAACAGTTGATCAGTTGACTCCTCTTTTTTTTAGCCTGAAATTTAATAAGTTAGGTATCCACTTAACCTGGAGATCCATTTCGTCAAATTTAGGTATGTTTAATCAGTATTGACTGATTATAATTATGTAATTTAATTTAGTTTTGATATAGTGTTATTGTTTTCTCAATAAAATTAAGAAAATTATTATTTTGGTTTGTTCAGAAAAAAATATATTATTATTTTCTTTAAGAAAAACTAAGACAACATGTTAGTGTTATTGCCATGTTAAACTTTGAGATTAGTGATAGTTTAATGAAAACTGTGCTTATGATTGGATAATTGACTTGAGTTAATTAAGTTGGATTGTTGGAGTTTATTTAGTTCATAAAAAAAAATTTATTTTGTCTGTCAGAAAGTGGAAGAATGATGAAGCTACAGATAACCCTTTTTCGTTTTTTGCTTTTTCTTTATCCATTGTCAAGGAATCTATCAAGCCAATGGCATATCAAAGCAACCAAGAAATACACACATTATAAATATGCAGAACCAGAAATTATATTAGTGATTGAATAGATAATAGAAAAAAATAAATTTTGTTTTAAGACAAAAATAAAGAAAGATTTGATTAAACCACCTCTAAAGACCTCTCGTTGCTTATAACTTGTGCATTTTTTAAGAAGGAATTTCTTTATATACACACACGTCAGAATCTTTTGGGGGCGTCACCCGAGTAATTAGTTGTTAGTGTTTCCCCTTAAACTCATAAATCTCACCCCATACCGTCGGCAAGGAGGCTCGAACCTGAGACCTCAAAGGAAATCCAAAGCGCATCAACCGCTTGGCCCAACATGCCTTGGTAGTAAAAAAATATTGCGAAAAGCCAACTTCCTTTCTTCTAGCAAAATCACATCGTTGCGATACAGTTAATGTGTTTCAGATTGACAATTATTATGTTATTGCTAAATGTTTTATATTTTATCACAAAGAGACATATCCCAAGGTTCCAAACTCCAAATCTTAACGTTTCCGTTCCATGTACTGAAACATTCCACGATCTAGAAAAACTTAGGTCAGAATGAACCAGTTTCATCCATTTAAGTGCTTATAATGGTAGTGTAACAGGAATCAGTGACCGAAAGAGAAACCAAAGATTTAATAATATGAAAAAAAAATAACTGAGAAATTCCAACAAAGATTAGTGCAAGAGTGTGTGACTGAACTTCAAAAAAAGTAGGTCACCACTAACATACACTGCCATGATAATATAATCACTGAGATTAGCAGTAAAAAAGAGTGAATATAGCATAGCATTGGGTCATAGTGACTGCAAGATGACTATGAACAAGAGAATATAAATTAATTAATTAATTATAATCTGCATATTATTATATAGTTAATGGCTTCAAAAAAAGCTAATGCATAGCAGCCCCCATACTGTCTTTTACTTCAGATTGAGAAGTAGATTATTCATTGATCACACCAACACCATAAGCACTATATACACTAATCTATAAGATCACTATTTATTTATACACATTTATTTTAATATTTATCAACTTGAGATCACATATATTCTTTTTGGTTGGTACTAATCTAATTTATTTACAATTAATTAACTACATATATGTCAGCAATCACTACTCAGTAGGATCTGACTAGTACATGAGATTCTTCCATACCTTCAAGGCAAAATCATCCAAATTCCATAAGCTCATCCATTTAATGTGCATGCATGCATGTAGTAATATTAATTGAAACTTCAATTATAACTTAAAAAAGTATATAAAATCTTAGCCTTAAGTGTAATCTAAATTAATTTACATGAAAATGGAATTGATGGCTTTATTTTTTCAATTTCAACTTCTAAATTTTTGCCCAAAGTTGTAAATTCTTGGAGCAACTTGGTTTATAGATATTGACATGTGTGGGATTTTTGCTAGAAGGCACAACATTGATGCAAGTTGATTTGGTTTCTCCATTTGTGTCTCCAATATTAGCAACTTACAGCTATGCATTATCTCAAACAACAACAATTTTGTTATTTATTATGTTTAAAGATGTAGTTTTGTATGGTCCATAATCGAGTTAGATGAGGGATTAAATCTCTGATCTTTTTCTGAATTTGGATTCTCTTGTGATTTTGATTTCTTTTGGCAATAGACATGAAACGTGAAGTGTTTACACAAGAACTAATAAAAGAGAAGCAAGTCTAATAATTTTGTTTTCTTGCATTTTTATTATTATGGGCAAGAAAAAATGTAATTAATGTAATACTTAATCGGTCTAAAAATATAGGTGCAAATTATTTATAATAAGTTAGTTCATATTGTTTATTATAACAATAATATTGAGAAAATAACTCAAATAAGAATAAATATATTACATTAACTTTTCTTTTTTAAGTTTTTCTAAAATAAAAGCAAAAACACTTATATTATACGGATGAAGTAGAAAGGTGATATACCATATATAGCCCTTGTTTTCCTTTCTGTGTGTTGAAAGTTAAACTAGAAATAGGCTAATTTAATTAACAAGATCCAGTTGTGCATGCATGAATGATATCAGCTGTATGGCAATAGCCTGTTTTTTATCACCTACTGGGTTGCTTCCAAGCTAATTAAAAGCTTCTTCTTTTTTTCTTTTTGCAAGTTTTCTTTTATTGTTTTCTTGTATAAACCACGTATCCTTGTTATCTGTTACGATTTGAAACTCTTGAAAATTAGTCAAAGTTAAAACTCTCCGTACATTCTTATAAATGTGTTTAGTAAATATTGAACTTAATAATTTTTTACACAATCTCGACATATGTTGTCATTTGAATCACAACCATGCAAGTTTTCGTCTGTTATGGGTACAAAATAATAAATTTTTAAATAAAAATTCATAAATCTCTTTTAATTAAATGTATTCAAGGGGCTACCAGTTGGGAAGAATAATCTTTGTACACCTAATTCAGCCCCTGAAATTTGAGAAAGGGACCGGTCTGAATTTTATTTTAGCGCATATTAATGTTTTATAAGCCTAATTGGGTTGCTAAGTTTTTGAGTTTTTAATGCTATACGTTCCTTTTTCAATAATAAAATTATGTCTAGTGGAAACTGAATTAAGTGTTTGTTTTTACATCGTTTCTCTGGTGAAAAAATTGTTTATGAGAATAAATTTCATTATCATTCTTATCAAATTTATAATTCAAACGTTGCTAAAATTAGATTTAGTTTTGTAAAACAAAAACAAAAAAACTTGATTTATTGAAGTCATCAACATGCTCCATCCATAAAGTGAACATAAGCAAACTCATCATTATTCAATTATTCTAATATTCATAATATCAGAAATGAATGAGAACCACATACTCGTATTCATGAATCTACCAAATTAATTGTAAATAAAACCAAATATTCAATCACTCAATTTGAATATCATTAAACTTGTTATTAAAACTAAATAGACCCTTGCTAATCTATGGATGTATCTTGATAGAATTGTACTTCTTGGTAGACTTTAGCAACTTGCCATAACTGATCACTTGTTTTATATTTTCATGGATGGGATCAAGTTCAAGTTCAACTGCATTATGAGTTCTAAAATTGATTGAGATGTCCTTTGTAGTATACACTAATTACACACTATCTCCATTTTCAGGCCATTGAGTGCATGAACATACTTCATTTCACATAAATTTTGTCCTTCTTAATTTTAGTCCACTTGTATTTTCATCTTATGTTAAATTCATAGATTCAAGCTCCACCACATGTAAACTGAAGAAGAAACTAATAAATTGTACTCCAATCATCTTTAAATAAGTGTTACATTTGTCTTATATTTTTACTATTGTCAAATTAAAAACAATGACATATATTTTAGAACGAGTATCAATCTAAAACAAAGCATTTGTTGGTTACAGCACATGTCATTAGGTATTAAACTAGAGTTGACTCCCAAGAAGACAATGATGGTGAGAAGTACGGTACAGTATTAGCTCATCAACTTGATTTCAAAGTGTACGGAGACGGTTCATTCTCAATTTTCAAATTTATTTTTCTTTTCCAAGTTGAAATTTGATTCCATTCCAAGTCAGTTTCTGGCCAAGATTGGATGCCACAGTGAAATAAAATTGTTACAGCTTTCTCGCTCAAATATCTGGTACGAATATTGTACGTACCTACGAATATGCTTTTTTTACCTTCTGTGCAGTGCAGAAAGTTGAAGACCAAAACGCTTGACTTTGATGAAGAGACAGTGTTCCAAGTAAATGGGTTTCACATGTTCATGTTTCACCCATTTCTGAACTCAAAATAGTATGTATGGCTACACCTACACGTGAGACACAACAATGGTGATTGGTGGGTGGATGTGGATCCCCATGTTCCTGTTTTTATTTTTTACCAATTCGAAAGGGTGATGATGTAAGAACAAGAAGTTGAATATATATAGAATCTGAAAGAGATCTAGAGATATAAAATTATTCTCATTCCTGCAGCAAAAGTTTGAATGTTCACAATTTCAAGTCATCACAATATTCAGTTGTTCCTGTTCAATCTTCAAAAATGATGAAAAGTTCAAGAAATAATGGACTTACTTCAATCTGCAAAATGATGAATACAAAGCAAAACCTAATTTTTGTTTTACCATTTCCCTGTAAGCATAGTGAACTTCGGTCCTTTATGCACATAGCACAATGTTTCTACTACCCGATCAAATAATACCCTGCTTATACTTCAATAACAGAAAAGATCAACTGCAAAGCATCTATAGTATTTCGCATAAATGTTCCCATGATTGCAACATTCAAATTTCCATGTCATTCTCCAACAAAGATAGTGTAATTCACATAACCAGAACCGGATATCACCAGTTATATTCATCTTTATATGCAGAAACATCTAAAAGCATGTCCCAAGATGCACATTATGCATATTTGGTCTACAGGTACGTACCTTTAATAGCACCTCTCTAAACTGCATACCCTTACCGTAAACAAATAATCCAATACAGAAACACGGTTAGGCAGATGTTTAAAGTTAGTCACTTCAACCAAACTTCCAAAGGAATGTTTCAAATAAAACACCAAGTATACTCCATCTTGATCTAGAAATGACTTCCTCGCTACAGGGCTATATAGTTCGTTCCATTGTGAGGCAACAGCATTATATACTTTTCATTTACTCATATGTAACTTCACAAAAGAGCAAAACTTATGTTTGGTTTTCCTAATATATATGTGCTCGAAAAGAATTATGTAATGCACAAGGAAAATAAGAATAGAGTCAGATCCTACATACAAGTGTAACTATCAAAAACAGATAAATTACTCCTACGGCATCATGTATCTATCTGCCTACCATCCATAGATAGGATTTTCTACCTGGGGAGGCAGGAGATGCAGATCTTTACAATGTTGCTTGTCATAGTCCCGTGTCCCAGGTATTGCTCCAGTACACAGTCTGAGGAACTCGTTCCCTGTGAGACAATAGTGGGCAAAAGCAAGCCCTCCATCAACCATTTCATTGAGATTAGGCATTGAAGCTGATTTTGCAATAATTTTCCCATTACTTTTTTTCACTTTTGCATCATGGTATTCACCATTTAAGACTTTATCAAGGTCAGAGTACTCCACAAATCTCTGGGTGGCGGCCTCCCATGAAAGTTGATATCTTTGCTCGGGAGTGAGTGGTTGCGGTTCATTTTCCATTGCTTCCTTCACTTTAGTGACAAAGTCCTCTGATGTCTTGTAGGTCAAACAATTCGGAAAGTCTCTGAAGAACTCATTTGACGGGTGGTCTGCACATACTACAAATTTTCCCATGGCAAGTGCCTCCGCAGTAGCTGTGCAGAGCACATCACTAACACTGGGATTTATGAAGACTTTATACCTTCAAGCCAAAAAAAAAAAGGAATGTCAAAAGGATGAAAGGAGAGATCATCACACCTGTTTCAATGGAAACTAAACACTCCATCATAAAGTGATGGCTCGTCTCGATATATCAAAGCTTATTTGAGAGACCAACTCAACCTCCAGGGTTCCAAAAAATAGCATAGTATTTGCTATTAATGCTTAGTGGATAAATAAATAAAAGTAGAAAGAACTTTTATTAGATGAATGATTTGCTAACTACAAATGAAGCCACAATAAAGTTTCAATTTAAAGAATCCTTACCCATGAAGAGAATCATCGGCGTGGTCTCTGCCTTTCATAAAATTTAAGTTCAGGTCCAACCTTTTAGCAGCAGTCTGAACTTCATGTGCGTCCTCTCCATTCCCATACACATCCAATTTAAAGCTACCAAGATCATTCTTTTTCTGTGCCAACAAATCTATTAGCTCACGGTATCCCTTTGCCCAAACCATCTTGCCTAGGAAATATGCTCCTTTTGAAAAGGCTTGCTTCCCAAGTTCCCTTTCAGCAGCAACCTTTTCTCCAATTTTCAAAAACTTGGGATTGACACCATGGACGTTGCAGATAATTGACTTCGGCAAATCCTGGGTGGCAGCAGAAAGACGAAGAACCTGGATCAAGAAAATCATGCACAGTTTAGTCCACGCAAATGCAATATGGAAAACACCCCTCAAATAGAGACCGCTATCAGCAAAAATCAATCAGCTGACCTTGTGGCAGTATGCTCTGGTGACCCAATTGTTTATGTGCTTCACAAAAAAGGACTTGATAGCCCCGTTATGCTCTCTCTTAATATACTCTAAGTAATTTGTGTGGACAACACCGACAACATGATTAAACTTATCAGTCCAACGTTTTCCATGATGGTACCAATTCAGGTGCTCTGGTTCTTCGAGGATAGCAATGTCAGCATCCTTGGATGGAATAAACTGAGATGTATCTCCAGCAGGTACTATGCTTCTCCTTTCTTTAGAGAACTAATAAAAACAATATAAGAATTTATCAGCAACAATATTTTTATTATAAGCAAGAAAATACCACATCTAATTCAAAGTATACCTTTCCTGGATAGAAGGAAATCTTAAAATCAGCCTTAAAGCCTATCCTTTCCTCAAGCCAGTTGCGTATATAAATCTCCTGCTCTTCTGGTGAACTGAAAGTGACATTGTTAGGGTAAACTAATTCTTGATCTGATTTACATAGCCAAGGGACCAACAGGGTGACGTTTTGTTTTGCAGACTTGGCTAAATATGCTGCTCTAAAGAGTGGATTTACAGCTGTTCCTGTCATCCAAGGAAGACTTGCCGTTGTGACAATAGCAACATGTCTTTCTTTGCTAGGTGGGTCATGCTTTACATGGTCTGTCCAAAAACCACCTTCATAAGAATGGCCTGTGCTTTGAAGAACACTGGCTATCCTTAAATCCAAATCATCGTTTTCAAGCATTGAGGGTTCTCCTGAAGATGCAGAGGACCATAGAAGATGGTTCTTGCGCTTGCTGCACAAGCTTTCAACTATCTTATCACATAAATCTGCAGCCATATTAAAAATGGTATTATTAAACAGCAGCAACATAACCATGTGTAAAACTGTCATACATATAAGGTATCATGCAAAATGTCTACCATCTCATTTTATTTCTAAAGATGCTCCTTTGATTTATTTGTATCCCCATGATAAATTTTCAACCAACTTCTAATCTTTTACACACTTCTATGTAACTATTCCTGATGTGAGACAAATATATTTACACATTACAACTCACTGCAAATTTTCAAGATGTGAACTGAACTCTACAGTCAACCCCAAACAGCCTTCGTCATCCACTCGTGCCCAGACCATTACCCAAGAAATGGGAACAGAAAGGGCAAGGTACTCCTCATAATTTTTCTGTCAATTTCAACACAATCTTTCTTAAGCATCCGGAGCTACAAAGATTTAAATGAAGCCAAGCATACATCTACAAGGAAGCCATTATTTCAGGATATATATATATATATATGATGTACACATTAGTAGTTTCTACTTCATTATGTAGATGAGGACATGTGTTTCTATCTTTATCAAAAGAGTACTATTTCAACTTCATGTTGTTCTGGCATCCAAAATTATATACAAAATCCTATTAAAATTCTTCAACTAAACGAAACTGGCATAGGGATAAAGAAAATTAAAGATCCAACACGATAAATGAAAGCAATTAAATTTTGGTTAATCAGAATCAAATAAGCTTATACGCTAAAATCACAAAGTAATATAAATATAATTGGAAGTTAAATAAACAGCTTACCTTTTCGAACACCTAGTTGATCCAAAAAGGGGCTCGATTGTCGAACCAAATACGCCAAAAGCTCTGGAACATCCAGTGGTGGCACTTCCTTTATCAGTTACAAGGAAAAAAAAAGTAGATTCAGCATAGTCTACTCTTCTATAGAACTTTCAGAAACCATTCTATATCATACATTTTTAGAATCAGTCTGGCAGTCCGTGCAATTAAGCACAACCAAACCAGGACCATTCTCAACCAGAAATAGAACTACTTACAGGCTCACAGTTGAGAGCCTGGGCAGAGTCCTATATCTAGCCCAATCTAAAACTACAAATAGCATTGAAAAGAACAAATATAAATGTTTGATGCCAAACCTTTGACTCCTGAGGCTCTTTACACATAGCTTTCTGCAGAAAAGAAGAAAAAAACATATAGATTTATTTCACCAACAATCTTAAAGAGATGCATAACTCCAGAAAAAAAATAAACTATATGTTGAGAAGGTTAAACTGATCAGCATCAAACTAGAAACCCCCTCGGCATAGTTGAAAACTAATTAACTAGAAATACATTTCTTTCATTTATTTTTCCAATTATATAAATAACATACATAGCTGAACCATTGTCAATCACATAATCACCTAACTTACAGAATGATGACGGCACTATGTGTACATGGTAAAACATGTGGTTAGGACATCTATTTCCGAATCCAGATAACATAATAGACCAGGCTCGTGAAATGTATACTTCATGAAGGGTCAACTGATCTGATGCACATATACCAATTTAAGCACAAAGTTCATCTCTTCTATCAGATTCAAGCGAAATATAAGTATCCAAACTCATAAATCAGGTGATTGAAAGAATTTTGAAGATTTTGCAAAAAGCTTGGAAAATTAAAGTAACTTTTTGCTGTTTTATTGGAGAAAATAATATGAGATTTCTAATTGAATGAACTAGAAGCACCATCATTAAGTAATGAGGATCTCAGGTTCAAATTTCCATTTTAGGCTGCCAAAAGTGGCACTCATTACCAAAAATAGGTATTCAAAACTGCAAAATTCATAGTTTGTTAAACTAGTGTTAAACCAAAAGTTCAATTCCAAGTTACACTAACTAAAATGAATATAATGAAGAATCAAACATCCAAAACCTAAAACCAAATTGAGCACACACATATGTAAAAATAAAGAAAGAAATAGGGTAGTTAAACATACCAAGCTGGACTTGAATTTCTCAAGAAGCTCACTGCTGGTAAATCCAGCGCTTCGCTTCTCGAACTCCCTCAGCCTGATCTTCAGAGCCCGAATTGGCTCCCACTCCCTAAATTGGCTCTCGTCCCAATCCCAGAACTCCTTGGTCCTCACTCCTCTCCCACCCCTAACCCTACTATCATCACTGTAATCAGCAATCTCCTCCACCTCAGAAACAATCGCCTTCCTAATCGCAGACAAATCAATCCGAATCGTCCCCGTGGGCCTCCACTTCTCCAGCACCTTCTTGCTGAAATCCGGCGCCGAGTACGTCCTCCGGAACTCCGTCAACTTCGGCTGCAACTTCTTCACGAAATCGATCTCGGCCGGCGGGTAGGACCGTATCGCGGGCACCGAGAAGGGAGTGGAGTGGATGAAATTCTCAAATTCCCGGTCAAACGAGGTGGCGAGGTTCTTCAAGGAGTTGGCCCGGTCCCGCATCAACTGCAAATCCGCGTCCGCCGAGTCCCGAACCTCCCTCCACCCTTTCGATATGAATGATAATGCGCTCGCCGACGACGTCGTCGTCGAAGCTTGAGGTCCGGTGGCCATGGCCGCCACTGTAACAACAATATGTCTCCGGATTTTACGGTCGAATCGTCACTGTATTACGTAAATTGAAAGATTGAAAGAAAGGAAAGAGTCGGAGTCGGAGTCGGAGTCGAAGTCGAAGAAGGTGTGAGCTGTGTGGGTGGGGATTTAAGGGTTGAGATTTGGCGTCCATACACGTGTAACGCCACGTAGGAATGTCGCGCGCTGTGTTGGTGACGTGGAAGAGATCACGTGGACCCGAGGAGAGTGATAGTGGAATATGCTGGAAGGCTCGGAACAGCTCTGGTCTAGGTGTGCGGCTGGTCTTGGAGAGGTAATGAGGGAGTGACGCGTGTCTCCAACTGATTGGCTGAGTGTTTTTACTGTTTGTCAATCTTGTTTGTTGACCATCTACGTCCAACTCAAGCAAGTACTGTGTTAGCAGTGTGATGACACTGTGGGATAATAATAATATTATCACTGACGTGGAAAGATTCAGTTGCTGTTGATATAGTGTTGTTGACTAATTCCATAACAAATAATTTGGAGTTTAGCTTAGAATAACTCTTAAGTGATTAATATCTGTTTTGAACAAGAATATAATTTAGAATAAAAATATAGTTGGTTGATGTGTGAAATTAAATAGCATAAATTCGTCTCAATCCAAATGGAATCTAATTGAATTATGAAACTCATGAGTACACTATGCTTAAGACCTCACTTTGTCAACAGTCAATAATAAGTTTCCATATATATGAACACTTTGTTTTCAAGAATTCTCTCTATAGTCCTTGTACTTTTCGTGTTATTCGAATTTCTCTTATGTTGAGATTGTTACTTTTATGTCTGAAGTGGTCTCCGAAAACACATACGAGTCTCCGTTTAACGTTGTGTTACCTTGCATAGGCAACATGAATTGGAACAAGTAACAAAAGCGCTCATAGCACTAATATTTTGAAACGCGAACAAGACAAAGATGTATTTAGTATATTTTCCTTATACTAAAGTAAAGAGATGCATCATCATCACTTATATATGTTGGATAGTTTATCCTTAACATCAACATATAAAAGAAAAGAAAAAGGTACGCAAACTAAATGCGCAAAAAAGAGATTAATGGACAAGAATTATAACTGTTTCCTTAACACGTGACATTCATGCATCTATCGCAATGGAAAAGCACACGCAACATGTTATTTGCGTGATAAATCACCCAATCACTATGGATGAACATGCAGGACATTAAGGTATGAATCTTGAATGAGTTGTAGCAAATAATGACATTAACGTTGTATTAATAATAAGCCAAAACAATCAAGGCTAAGCCTTTTCTTTTGTTTCTTTTCTGGTCTGAAAATTGTGTTAGTGGTGGTGGTGAGTCTCCAAATTGACTTGTGGGCTGCTGGAATGTTGAACCCACAATCCATTTGTTGGCTTGTGTTCTTCACCGTGTATGTCGTGGTCGACTAGCTTTTGGGTTTTCACAATTTTGCATCAATCTACTCGACCACAACCGTGTGTGTCCACATTGGAAGACAACAATGTACTCGTCTCCAACAACAACCGTTGTTATATTAATATTTTCAGACAAAAAGATAATAAAGCAATAAGTGATTTGATCCTCGCTGACCAGGGCACCATGAAAACAGATATGTCACGTGACCGATAAAAGAAAAGAAGAACTTATGGGCAGTTGATTATTGAAAAAATTGGAATTGGATTCGGTGTCAATGGATCCGGACCAAAGAGGTCACTAGTCTAAGAGAATAAAAATTGGGCTCAGGCCCAAAGGCGTATTCGTCATTTCCTTTCACCTAGCATATCCTCTTTCGTCTTTACGACAATTTGCAACACTTTCGGCGGTCAGTTGCTACATTTATATTCCAATTCTTGCGAACTTGCCAAACACAACCACATTTTCCAGGAAAATAACAAATTTTCTCGTCGGAGCACTACCGGGACGGAGATGGGGCTTCTCTCCAACAGGTAAATCCAAATTACGATCTGCGTTGCAGTTTCGATTTCAGGACCTTAGCTTTTGTGTCTGTTAATTAATTTATGGTTTGGTGTGAATTTTGATCATGAACAAATCTACAGGGTGCCTAGGGCCACTTTGAAACCAGGAGATCACATTTACTCTTGGAGAACCGCTTATATCTATGCCCATCACGGTCCTCTCTTAATTTTTGTTTTATTTTAATTTCTTTATTGATCTGTTCGTATTAAAAAATGGTTAATAAAAATCTCATGTTCGAGCCTAGGCTGTTACGCTTGCTGGTAAACAGAAATGGCTCTCAATATTGCTAACCAATTTTTATGTAATTATTGAACAGGCATCTATGTTGGAGATGATAGAGTCGTCCATTTCACCAGGCGTGGCCAAGAGCTCGGAACAGGAACCGTGTTGGACCATCTCCTGGTGACCTCGATGCCAGCCCGATCTCCGGTCCCCTGCCCGACCTGCACTCCTCCCACGGAAGGCCACGGGGTCGTGTCCTCGTGCCTAAATTGCTTCCTCGCCGGTGGAATATTATATCGCTTCGAATACGCGGTCAGCCCCGCACACTTTCTCGCGAAAGCACGGGGCGGTACTTGCACTCTTGCGGTCTCTGATCCTAGCGATATGGTTGTCCATCGGGCAAACTACCTGCTCGAGAATGGATTCGGATGCTACAATGTGTTCAAGAATAATTGCGAGGACTTTGCCATCTATTGCAAAACAGGACTACTAGTCTTGGATCAAGCTACGATCGGACAGGGCGGGCAGGCAGTGTCGATCGTAGGTGGGCCTCTTGCTGCTGTCCTATCGACGCCATTGAGGCTCATTTCGACCAATATATATGGAATGGCAGCGACTGCAGTCGGGGTCTATTGCGCGAGCAGGTATGCTGCTTTTTTTCTTCTTTTTATAAGCAAATGTAAAAATCGAGTTTCGAACCTGAGACCTCAAGAAAAGCAAGCGTCTTAAGCCACTTGCTATGATTGCAGGTACGCTGCTGATCTCGGGAGTGGAATGAGGAGAGACGCTGTGAAGGTCTCCGTGGAAGATTTAACGAGAAGGTTGCAGCTCGGGTTGTTGCAGGTTGTGGAACAACAGAGATTAACAGCAGCAGCACCCACCTGTTAGTATCAGGTTGTATGTTTCATAGCTATACAGAATCCGAGTGTCCTAATAATTTTCTGTAGAGAATCTGTTGACAGCCCTTTGATTTTTGACACAGGTGTGAAGTGTAGCATTTGATTTACATATTTTGGGTTAATGCAAGTTCTGTTGATCTTACATAGTTATATATGCATTGTTGACGATTTGTTGTATGTTACAATGGAAGGCAAAAGTGCAAACTTTTAGTAAATTCGTAATTTGAAAATGAAATGATAATAACACGAAATGGGCTTTTATTGGGCTCTGAGGATTGTTATGGACTGATTTATGGGCTGGGCAATCAGGTGCTAGTTGGGCTCTACTGATGATTCTTGGGCTCTAATGCTAAATGGTTGAGCGAGCTCCACTAAAAGAGCTGGTTTCATGGACCCACTATGAAGATGAAACACTAAATTCTGCAGCTGAGTTTGCAATTCGGGTTTCGGATTAATATCAAATCGGTTTTCAGTTATGGGTCTAAATGATATAATCCAAATCCGACCGGAAAGAAGTATGAGTTGTAGGTTTCGGATCGAGTTTTACGTATAAAATGTGTGAGTTTATCCGAACTGACCTATAAAGTAATCTAATTTATTATATACAAACCGACTTCAAAAATATTCTAGGAGTTCCAAATTGCCTTCTCCATTCAGTTGATACTATATAGGAAAAACAATTTGGGTATTTGTATAAGAGATAGATTCTTATATAGAGGACAAGAAATAAGGCACGGGCTTTTGTTTCCCATATGGTAGGAGGTCAAACGAGTAGTCTTATCTCTTCAATAATTGACCAAACACTTAAGGCATGAATGGTCTCTTAGTCATGAGAAGTTAATTTGAATCCGAATTCACGAGACTACAAATTTCCCCCGACTTAAGATCTTCAAAATTCACTCATTTCACAATAAATAAATAAAAAATAAATTGATCTAAAGTCTAAAGCCACTTCTATTTAGTTCTCAAATATCAAATGGGTAAGAATCTACTCTGCATTTCACCAAATAGCATGGTTTTATTTATAAAACTATATATATACACATATATTCTTCTCCTTTTTCTTCATTTGTCATGGCTTTCCCTTATATAATAGATGACGTGGCATTTGATAGATTCTCTCCATTTTAAATGCTACTAGTACTGTCCTTCCATGACTGGTTGGAATGGGTTATCAAGAGCCAAGTGTAGTTGGTGATAATTAAATACAGTAATTGTACTTTTATTAATTAAGTAATTAATTCAATCCATAAATTTACTGCTGCAAACAAGTGGCTTCATTGGATTGGAGAGAAAAGCCAAATTAAATTATATTATGATGTTTCCATTCCACCACCTATCCAATAATAGTTTCATGTTAGCATAATTAATTATTGGATGTTACGTACATCTCAAATTAAATAGCTCACATTAGGAAACTCCAAAATGGAGCATCATGTATATATTTTCTTTTCAAGAACATGATTCAGCAAAGTTAATTACTGGTCTATTCTTTTTTATTTTTGGAATGATTTAGTCTTGTAAATAAAACTTTATGCTACTAAAACCTTGTCAACATGTTGAACAACAAGTGATTCAATGAACTTATTTCTGTAATTAGAAACAAATTCAGTTTGTCCACATGCAGAAATTGTTTATTTGTCTGCATCTTAGCATTACCAACCAAGTTGATCTAGCAAATATTTTATAATTTTGAACAGATACCAAAATAATTATGAGTATAATATTTTAGCTGTTGTTAGGATTTCCATTTCAAGTTATTAATAAAAAGAATAGTTAAGATTCTTATTCACAATTGAAAACAATAAACTCTAGTTAATAACACGGACTAATTCAACTCGAGTCGAAAAGTATCACGATAACGGCTATTTGTTTCTAAACTTTTTTGTTTCTTCATTAAACTTTTAACTTTTTTTGCACCTCTGTTTGTATAATTGATTACAGAATAGCTTAGGCCGTTGCAAGATAGGATTTCGTCACCTTTCTGTATAAAAAAAAAAAGAATAGCCATTAAAATGGTAAGATATGTAGTGGTGGTGTCTCCTAACTAATTGGAGGGGTGAAAGTTAGGTTGGAGTTGTAGATAAGATTAGTACATTTTTAATAACTACTGTAGCATTTACTATTAAGTTTAATTAAATATTGACAATTTGGTACTATTTTAATGGAATGTGGTTGTTACTGATCTTTTGGGTAATGTGCATTTATTGTTTCATTAACTGTTATATTTAGTTTATTCGACTCAATCAAATTGAATCTTACGGTTGATTACAACATGATTGTATATTTTATAACTTTGTATATTGTGTGAATAATGTTAGAGTAATGCTGTATATTTCAAAAAAATTTATAAATAAAAAAAGTTTGTATATAATGATATAGCAAATAAAGAGACATGACACGTCAATTACTCTGGTGATGAATTGGATAAATTACAACACGCCGTGTGAATAACAAATCTTATAAACCGGACGCTTCGCGCCATAAAAATTTATTTGAGGATAATGGTGTCATATATATTAATTTTTATTCATTTAAATTTAATTTAAACTACAAAATATAAAAAATATATATGTATCATATAAATTGTCGCGATACTGTGTATACCAAATTTTATGCAAAAATTTAGGATATTTAACATTTTTTTATAGTATTATATTTGAGAGCACTAAACATTCACTTTAATTCTACCCGTAATTTCCGCAAATATTAACTATTCTTACAAGACAAGCCGTATAATATAATACTATTATTCAGCTGTCCTTAAAGACAATAATGCCCTTTATGGTCACTGAACAGTGAACATGCTGAGCTGGGATTGGGTACTGTAAGAGATGTGGTGCTTGCTAGTGTAGTGTGTGCGCCATTTTTTAAGCTTCCAGATTCCAACGAAGAAGACGAAGAACAAGAAGAAGGTACGGTCCAATTTTCTACCCACATTTTTATTTTTCTTGTAAATGTGAGTGCTTTTTAGTTCTATATCTGTTTTTTTTTCTTGGTTTTTGAGTTTCATGAATCTGTTGAATCTTGAACGATTCTCATCAAAGATCTGGCTCTAATTAACCATGTTGCTCATTAACTTGATCCACAAGTTTTAATTTTTAATTTTATCGTTTTTCAGCTCTCTCAGTTGCCAGCTACTACTGTACAGTCTGTTCTTCACCGCCACTCCTCACATTCTTCACGTGCTCTGAAATTATGTGAATTTCTCGCTAACAGCGCGTGAATTTTCAGATGGGTGTTTCGAGAAACAGCCATTGATGGTCTCGTCGAAGCTCGTCTCCAACAACATTGCAGATCTGCCACTGCCATGGACGATCTCACACACCTTGTTGCGGCGCTTGTATTTACAGTCCTCGTTACTGTAGTGTTCAGTGCCACGAATCCAGGTGATTTTGAGATTATTGAGAAATTCAGAGATGGGTTAGAGAACCCGGAGCTCCTCAACTGGCCGGCGACCGGAGGCGACCCTTGCGGCACTCCCAGATGGGACCATCTGGTCTGTTCCGGCGACAGGGTCACGCAAATTCAGGTTCAGAATATGGGGTTGAAGGGTCCGTTGCCTGAGAGCTTGAACAAGCTCTCCATGCTCACCCATTTGGGTCTTCAAAGGAACCATTTTTCTGGGAAGCTACCGTCTCTCAGTGGTTTGTCTGATTTGCGCTATGCATTTCTTGATTTCAACGATTTTGATTCGATTCCGGCTGATTTCTTTTCTGGGCTTGACGATTTGGAGGTTTTGGGGTTGGATCATAATAATTTGAATGCTAGTTCTGGATGGTCTTTTCCTTCTGATTTGCAGAATTCAGCTCAACTGGCCAATCTTACTTGTAACAATTGTAATTTGGTTGGTCCTTTGCCGGAGTTTCTTGGGGACTTGCCTTCTCTGCAAGTGTTGTTACTCTCCGGCAACAACATCTCCGGGCCGCTTCCGGGGAGTTTCAACGGCTCCACCATGAGTATGCTTTGGTTGAATGACCAGAATGGTGACCAGATGAGTGGTCCAATTGATGTGGTGGCTACAATGGAGTCTCTTACGAGCTTGTGGCTTCATGGTAACCACTTCTCCGGGACTATCCCGGAGAACATTGGGAATTTAGCTCTGCTGAAAGATCTTAATTTTAATGGTAACCAACTTGTTGGTTTGATTCCGGATAGCTTGGCAAGCATGGATTTGGATGCGTTGGATTTGAATAACAACGAGCTAATGGGTCCGATTCCAAAGTTCAAAGCATCTAAGGTGAGCTTTAGCTCGAATTCATTTTGTCAAGCCACTGCTGGGGCTTCTTGTGCTCCAGAAGTCATGGCACTCATTGAGTTCCTCGGTGAGCTCAATTACCCTTCAAGACTTGTCTCTGATTGGTCCGGAAATGACCCTTGTTCAGGGCCGTGGCTGGGGTTGGATTGCAATGAAGATGGGAAGGTTTCTGTCATTAATCTTCCCAACTTTAATCTTAGTGGTACATTGAGTCCTTCAATTGCAAAACTAGATTCTCTCACTCAGATTAGGCTTGAGAATAACAATTTGAGGGGTCTCGTTCCATCGAACTGGACTAGCTTGAAATCTTTGACACATTTGGATCTAAGTGGCAATGATCTTTCCCCTCCATTGCCTAAGTTCAGTAGATCTGTGAAAGTTGTCATAGATGGGAACCGTCTTTTAAATGGTAATCAGTCTGAGACACCTTCATCCGAAAATGGCTCTTCAGCAGGGAATTCAGGATCTCCTCCGGGCAGCCCATCTTCCTCACTCAAAAGTTCAAGCACTGGTTCTTCTGTTGAACAAACCAAATCCAAAACTACCAAGAGGTTAGTTGCAACAGTTATAGTCCCTATTATTGTCGCAGTCGCTCTTGTGATCATATCTGTATCTATATATTGTTGTAAGAAGAGAAAAGGCGCTGCTTTGGGTCCGAGATCCCTTGTCATTTATCCAAGGGATCCATTTGATTATGATAACATGGTTAAGGTTGTTGTTCCCAACCACACAAACGGGAGCACTTCAATAACAGGAAGCATTTCAGCGAGTAGAAAGAGTAGCGTGATTGGTGACTCTAATGTCATTGAGACGGGCAATCTAGTAATATCTGTACAAGTACTTCAAAATGTAACGAAGAACTTTGCCTCTGAGAATGAGCTCGGCCGTGGAGGCTTTGGTGTGGTTTATAAGGGTGAACTGGATGATGGAACCAAAATAGCTGTGAAAAGAATGGAGTCTAGTGTAATTACTAGCAAAGCCTTGGATGAGTTCCAGTCAGAAATTGCAGTTCTTTCAAAGGTCAGACATCGCCATTTGGTTTCTCTCTTGGGTTATTCTGTCGAAGGCAATGAGAGGCTTCTTGTTTATGAGTATATGCCGGAAGGGGCTCTCAGCAGGCATCTTTTCCACTGGAAGAGCTTCGAATTGGAGCCACTCTCTTGGAAGAGACGATTAAACATTGCCTTGGATGTTGCTAGAGGATTGGACTATCTACATAATCTGGCTCATCAAAGCTTCATACACAGAGATCTTAAATCTTCAAACATCTTACTCGGTGATGATTTCAGAGCAAAAATTTCAGATTTTGGTTTGGTGAAACTTGCTCCTCATGGGGAAAAGTCAGTGGTCACCAAGCTTGCTGGGACTTTTGGATACTTGGCACCTGAATATGCAGGTAACCATTTTATGTTCAAACAATTTTATTTCATTAAGATTTGATCTTAGGTAAGTAATTATGCGTAGCTGAAGCTCGAAATCACCAAAATTAACATCCTAAAAGATTACAACTTTCTACCTATAGCTGCTTAGCAAGAATCAAAGTGAACTTAGTCGTGTTTTAGACATATAATTAAAATATCTGCTACATGTACAACGAGGGAAATGCTTGTTGGATTACGAGAAATGTTCAAAACTTCATATGCGTGCCTTCTTACTTATGTAACACTTGTATCTTCAAATTCTTATTATGTATTCAAGTATCCTACTAACTCAGACTTTCATGTGCCAATTGATTCAGTCACTGGAAAAATCACAACCAAAGTTGATGTATTCAGTTTTGGAGTTGTTCTGATGGAGCTATTGACCGGACTGATGGCACTTGATGATGACAGACCCGAGGAAAGCCAATACTTAGCTGCTTGGTTTTGGCACATAAAATCCGACAAGGAAAAGCTGATGGCTGCCATTGACCCTGCCCTTGATGCAAAAGAGGAAACATTTGAGAGCATCACCATCATAGCCGAACTGGCTGGTCACTGCACTGCAAGGGAACCAAACCAACGGCCTGACATGGGCCATGCCGTTAATGTACTTGGCCCACTAGTTGAAAAATGGAAACCATTTGATGATGATCCCGAGGAATATTCCGGTATTGATTACAGCCTTCCCCTTAACCAGATGGTGAAGGACTGGCAGGAAGCGGAAGGGAAGGAATTCAGTTATTTGGACCTTGAAGACAGCAAAGGTAGTATCCCGGCAAGGCCAACTGGTTTTGCTGATTCTTTCACTTCCAGGGATGGCCGGTAAAAGATAGAGGTACCTTGCTTATGATCCTTGAAAACATCTTGTTTTTTTGTTGGGGGGTTTGGTGTAGATAGCTTGTGTTATTTTCTGAGAATTTAATGTCAATATGTTTTAGTTGCTTTGTTGGTTTTTATCATTAATGGTGGATTGATTTGAAGATTCTTTGTGCTTAATAGATCTCATGTGACACCTGATAGTGTATAAAACTCAGTTTTACACTCTCTCTATCATCAGCTTTTGAGTTTTTGTGTAAACAGAGCAATGATGGATGATAACTTTTGTGTCATATCTCTACTTGTAGTTTCATGAAATTGCTTATCTTGTAACTGATAAAAAAATTAGAAACTTAGCCAGAGATGGACAAATTATTGGACCCCTAAAACTCCATTACACTAGTCTTACATCGAATTCGAGTGAAAGAATCACCCAAGTAAACATCCAAAAATTGAAACTTTCAGTACTGGCTTGTTTTCGCCAATTGTGACCCAAATTCGTCTGGCTTTTGCCTGACTCGGTCCAAATCAATACATGAGAGTACTAATCTGACACGCGGTCCATATAACTCGGTTCAAGAATCAATCAGACCGATTCATGTCCAGATTCAACTATTTGAAAGTTTCATAACTACATTGTACCTAAATATTGTCCACCAATTAAAATCAGATATATTCTCTAGTAAATATGTCTAATTCATTTTCGCACCGGAAGTGAATTTCAATACCAATCTTCATCTAAATGTGTTCTTACAAACCGACGTGCAACATACTCTCAGAGTTTTCACTTAACATGTGTTTTTCTTCCTTTGTAGGAAGAACAATTGAAGTGATTTATAGTCTTCACTTATTGGGAGTTCTTCCATTTTTGTAGAAAGTGTACAACAGAAGTGAATCACACTCTTAAATCTACAAATTCTTTTGTAGAAAGAACATTTGAAGCGATTCTTATGTTGAACAACTTAAAAAATTCTTAGTCTTTCACTTAACACGTTCTTATTTTTCATAAGAAGAACAATTGAAGTGAACCACGCCTTGTACACCGTCTACATGAACAAACAATTTTTCTTATCAAAATCTTATAAAATTAAGCTTTAACACAGCCAGCTGCACAATCCGATCTGAAATAATCTGAATTCTGAAATACTATCTTATTGTTAAAAAAGAATAAGTGGAAGCTACGCTAAGCCCAACTCACATGGCAATTGAAACGGTACTGCAAGCATATGCTCCTGGGGCTGTCGAATGATCAATGAGTGATGATAATGTATACACACTAGCGGCCATTGCAATTTGCAAACACCACCACATGCTAATAATATCAAACCAAAGAATCATTGTTGACTTCATGTTCCTTTTTTTTCACTAAAAAAAAAACATAACAAAACATCTTTGTTAATAAAATGGTAGCTGCTGAAGATCCTGTGAACTATATAAGGTCAAGGATTCATTTTAGAACCATAATAAAATCATCAAAATTCAAACATGTAATGTACAGAACAAAATCCAAGCACTCTATAGAGCTAGACACCAAACAAATAAATTATGAACTGGTTTAAGGCGCTTGGTTCCTTCAAGATCTCAGGTTTGAGCGCCAAACATTGCATATACATGCACAGCAAACAATGGAGATCCTTACTACATTTCTTCTTCAATCTTTCGGGCCCTGCATCCGAGGCTGTGCATCAGAAAACCAATGGTTAGCTGTAAACTAAAAGAGAACAAAAGACGCATACAAATCAAATTACACTAATGGTTACCTCACTAAAATGTTGTAGATGATCCCATGTCCTCTCATATTCGATGACAATTTCAAGAGACGAGGGGCCAATATTTTCCTTTCCTCTTCGAGTACTTCTTGAAAAGCATTGGACAGTTTTGGATCTCTAGTATTTCAAGTGTGGAAGGAAGGCCTTCATTTGGCAAGCACTGGAGGTTTGGGCAATCCATCAGATACAAGGAAGTAAGAGAGCTGAGGTTTTGGATTCCCCATGAAGAAGAAGATATGGACTCTAGCTTCTTGAAACCAAAGATAGTAAGTTCTTGTAGAGTAGTCGGAAGCAGCAAAGAACTCCTTAGAGTAGGCTCGTCTTCTGGCACGGGAACTCCTATCCATAAAACTCTAAGAGAGGTGAGTGAGTGCAAGCTCCATTCTGACATTGACTGCTTCATATTTGGGCAATCCATGATAAAGACAGTAAGTAGATTAGGAGGCAAACCCATTTCTGGAAAGGATTGGACACTTGAGCAGTCCCATATATAGAGTGTTTGAAGAGATGTGAGACTATGCATATTATTTGGCAGACTCTTAAGGTTTCTGCATTTGGTGATATTCAAGAACTCGAGATTGGGGACGGGCAAACCACCTTCCGGGAAGCACCCTATACTGTTGCAATTCAACAATTTCAAAGATTTGAGATTTGTGAGGCTGTGGAGGCAATCTGGCAAGCTCTTCAGATTTGGACAATCCTTGATCTCAATCTTCTCAATTACTGTCAAAGATGATGACAAAGACCACATATTTGATAATGACACCAGATTTTCGCTATCTTGAATTATCAACTGCTTCAGCAAGGCTGGTACTGCATTGTCTTCTTTGGTAATAGACAATTGTTGGAGAGAATCATAACTTTTGATCTTCAAGTGCTCAAGAAGACACTCGGGACCCCTCGTCAGTATTCCATCAACAAGAGACTTTGTAAGCTGATCCCCACAGTCCTCCAGCTCAACATGTTTGAGCTTCCATGGAAAACCAATCTCATCATTCCCCTCATGCTCGATCTGGACTGACCCGATCTTTGGACATTCTTGGATAAATATCTTTTCAAGCGACATCATCTTCTTTGGTAGCTTCTGCAGGTTGACACAACTTACTATTTCCAAAGATAACAGGTCACGAGGCATTTCACACGATAAGGATACAAGTTGGGGACAGCTTCTTACCTTCAAGCTTCTTAGACATGCCAACTTTTCTTCAACCTGAGCTCCATTCTGCCACAAAGACTTCAGATCCTCGCATTCATATATCTCCAAATTTTCAAGAGCAACCAACGATCGCACAACACTTTCATCTAGACAAAAAATCCCTGAAACTTTCCCCATACTTAAGGTCTTGAGCGAGACAAGATCAACCATACATCTGAGAAGGGACTCGCTACACTTTTCTAACTTCAACTTGCAGAGAGATGGAAGGCTGATCGGGAATTCTCCAACTAAAAGGGGACAATTACGTATCACAAGCTCGCGGAGACAAAGGAATTTCCCTTGAAGCCACTGCTCCCATCCCAACATATCTTCAAACTTCAGAGTCTCCAATGCAATAAAAGCAGAATCACAACCATAGAATTCAATACCCAAAATCTTTATTGCATTCATCCCTTTTATAACCAAATGCTTGAGCACAGGTAGTCTCCCAGGTGATGGTAAAGATGTACTCTTCCAACAATTACAAAGCTCTAGCTCCACCATATTACTCATCAACGACGGATCTCCCATCCATGATGGAAATTCTCGTCCACAGTAGAACTGAATCACAAGCCTTTTAAGATCCCTATGGGGCTGCAACAACTCAAGCACGTCTCTTGCAACACTTCCATTTGATACTAGATCATCTGAATCGCTGTTCCACGCCATCACCAATGTTTCCAAACCTGGCTTGCCCTTCATATTAGCATCTCTTGCATCTTGCAAGTCCTTCACATTGTGCAACCCTTCAATGGAAACCTCTCCTTTAAGATGTGAAAGGTCTTTCAACTCTCTTATGTTGAGCCCATCAACTCCTCTCACTCCCACAATGAATTTTGACAAAGCTCGAAGATCTGTTAAATTACCAATCCCCACTGGCATTGCTTTCAACTGATCTGTTCCACTTATATCAAGATGATACAAGTTGGTTAGATTTCCAATGCCGGTAGGCAACTTCTCAAGTTTCTTGCATTCTCGTAGTGATAGTGTTTGCAAGTTCAAGAGAGAACTAACAAAATCAGGTAACAATGTGATCTCAGTTTTTGATAAATTTAAGTACCTCAAGTGCTTTAAACCATTAACTGGCTCTGGTACATATCTTAGCGTATAACCACTCAAAGATAGTACTCTCAAGTATTTTAATTTGAATATCTTTCTCAAAACTTCATTAGATAGACAACTATAATGATTTGATGCAAGACCAGGCAACGGCAGCAATGTCCTCAAACCCTTTCCTTCATCAAAAACTGCAAATCTTTCCGAGACCACATAATTGCTTCGAAAGAAAGACAAATGACGAACCTTTTGAAAAGTTGAAAGGTGTTCATCTATCTCCAGATGACCATTCAAACTAAAGCATATTTCTCCAGCAGTACACAGAGCTAGATCATGAATGAGATCGTGCATCACAAAACTTGCACCATCTCTACTTGATTGTTGAAAAAAAGACCTAGACAATAAGTCATAAAAATATGCAACACCCACATCTGCCATATTCTTCCCCCCATTTGGTTGTGATAGAAAGCCTTCAGCCATCCATAACAAGACCAGCTCATTTATGTTGAAATTGAAGTCCTTTGGAAATATAGCACAATAAGCAAAACATTGCTTCAAATGGGATGGAAGATGATGATAACTCAGTCTCAAAGCTGGGAGGATATCACTTTTCTTTTCAGGCAAATCCCAAATCTTACTTTTCAATACATCTACCCATTCATCACGATTCAACTTAGTACGCAATAAACCACCAAGGGTTTTTGCTGTCAAAGGCAAGCCTTTACATTTTTTAACTATCATCTGCCCAATATCTTTCAGATCTGGGTGCTCATCAAAATTGGTTGCTCCTAAGGCATGCCAGGTAAACAAAGACAAGCAGTCATCATACTTTAGTTCCATTAACCCATAAGTTTCAACAGAACCCATCATTGTTGCAACTTCTTGATTACGAGTTGTAACAATGATCTTACTTTCTGGAGCTCCTGTTTTAAAAGGCTTGTAAAGGATCGTCCAATCTTCATATTTCTCATTCCAAACGTCGTCTAAAACGATAAAAAACTTCTTTCCAGACAAAATGTTCCCCAAACTGATCTGAAGTTGATCCAATGTCATGCCATCAGTAGTCCCTCCACCAATAGATTGTAAAATAGTTTTTGTAATGCTGGGAATGTCAAAAGTGTCAGAAACACAAACCCATGCTCTCAAATCAAAATGAAACTTGACTTTTTCATCATTGTATAGTTGTTGAGCTAGAGTTGTTTTTCCCAACCCTCCCATGCCTTGTATGGGAATCACAGACACTCCAGCAGCAGCAGCACTTTGTTCACCAGCCAGCAACAAATCAAGAATAGCCTCCATGTCCTTATCTCTCCCCAAAACATGAGAATCAGGCAGAGAAGTTGTTGGTACTCTTTGATATGTTGTTTTATTATTAGACCTTCCTCCAACAGCTTTGTCCCCCAATTCAAGATTGTTCTTCTCTGTACAAATTTTCTCCAATCTTGTAGTGATATTCTCTAACTTGTACCCGATCTCAGCATAATTAAAATTCCCACCACCACTACTACTACTTCCAATAATACGAAGGGAAGGTAGGAATTTTCTTACCTTATTAGTACTACTTGTAGCAGTAGCAGCAACAGCAGCTTGTTGTTTGATCTTCAACTTGACCCGCAAAGCTTCAGTTGCAAACTCGTCCAATACGTCTTCCAGATCATATACCAAGTCTCTGAGCTCCCTCAACCAGATTCCAACGAGCCTGCTTGTGGTCTTCTTGTCTTCAGCGTCTTCAAGAACTGCATAGATCTTGGGTAGCAAACTCTTCTCCCACATCTCCAGTTGAGAATGGACCTTCTTCTTCCTTGTAAGTTGGCGCAGATCTGGAGAAGCTAACTTGTCAAACAACTTGTCAAAGGAAGCACTCAGTAAAGCTCCTCCAATAGCAGTAGCAATCTCCATGGGATGAATATTGTGTTCTTCTCTTTTTATGTGTTTGCTTCAATGCAATGGAAATAAATGAACTTACAGAGAAGAGAAGAGAACTTACAGAAATCAGGAGAAGAGAACAAACAAAATTTTATTATTATCATTTTGTAGTTTTTGTCCTCCACTAACAATGAATTATATAATAGTTGTACCTAATCTGTTGACTTTTCATCAATAATACTTTAGACTAAAACTGACTACCTGTAGAAATTAAAAATGAAAATGGAAGAGAAGATTTATGCAACTATTTAAATGTAAAGATCAAGGTTATTCATGGACATTTTAAGAGGAGGAACAGCTAAATCAGTAATATAAGCTAATTACAAATCCTTATTGTTTCAACTAAAAATCCTTCCAATATGCAATATGGTAAAGCCAGGAATGGATGTAGAGTTTCAAAATCCTACAGAGAACAAGTAAGCAGTAAAGCACCAATAGAAATACAGAAAACCAACCAAGAGTGTAACTGATAATTTTGGCATGGTAATGTAATACTACTCCTTTGATCGGCTCGAACTTGAGAACTAAAAAAAAAACAAGCGTCTTAAGCCACTTGCCTCGATGATAGTTGGTAAGATGGAGGCCAGTTATTGCTAGTAAGTAGTAAATGAACCAAAGATCTATAAAGCTACTTCACAACTAAGACACAAGAACAGTAGGATTAGGTCACACACATGTTCAATTTCAGCTGACCCTGCATAGGTTTCTTCACTGATCATAAAGTCTTCTATTGCATGGTAAATCCTGGAATGAACAATGTAAACAATGTTAATTAAGCTGTGATTTAAAGAGTTTTGAAAACCTACCTGATCCTGTGTCATCAGCAAGTTTATGCATATGCAACAACTGAACCATCAGGACAAATCAATGGCATGTGCAGCAACCGAGAATGGCTTTGTCATTGAGAACCTGATAAAAATGGAAAAAACCCAAATTTTGGCGGGATAGTCAAATTTTTGGGCTAACAAAAATTATTGGCGCCAAATCAACAAAACGCATAGACCATCAAGACAGTGCCGATTCTCAGATTCAGATCAGTTCAAGGAGAAAAAGAAGCATTCATGCAATCCAAAATCAGTACCTTCTTCAAGCCCAAATCTAATTGCTCTGCAATTGAATCTCCATGCCCTCCTCCGGTCACCGGAGTCGTCAGCTTCGACGATGACCTCGTGCTTTGGGAGAAGACAGAGCACCAGTTCGTCAACACATACAAGCGTAAATCTAAGAAATCAGACAGGTGAGTCATCTAGTGAGCTCGGTTTCGGTTCTAGATCTCGTCTTCTATATTGCTATTAATTTCGTGTCCCACTTTTTCTGTTTGGTTGCTGAGAAAAATTCTTAACCTAAGATATTCCAGTGAAACCTGCAAGGAGTTGATTGATGAAGCCTCGAAGGAACCTATTTCTGAGGAGTTGTGTTCGAGATCGGAATCGGAGATTCCAGTGAAGACGCTGACCAAGAAGAGAAGCTATGCTCAGTTCCATTTGGAGATGGGCCAGTCTGATTTTCTTCTCCGGGCGTGCTCCACCTGCGGGCTCAAGTATGCTCCTGGAGATGAAGGGGACGAGAAATCTCACAAAACATTTCACAAAAATTACACCCATGGAATCCAATTCAAGGTACAATATTGATGAAAAATTATGTTTCCAGATGTGTTTGATTGGCTTGGTTTGATGCTTGCTTTGTCTAATTGATGGCTCAATTGTACAGGGTTGGCAAAACGAAAGGGTTGTTCACATGGCTTCTACCAAAGGTGGGCGTATCGTTTTGGTCTTGGATTGTGACCCTCCTGGGCATAGAAATAAGGTTTGTTTTGACATGTTTGTTTCTTAGACAATGTGTTTGAAAGTTTGAGACTTTTGGTTCCAATTGTCTGTTGGTCATGTTGGCAGGTTCAAGAGGTTGTGCAGATGATGGAAATTGAGCTTGGTGGTGGATGGATTTTGCATAAGCTCTGTAAGGTGATTGGTCTTTATATGTTTGCACTATAAACTTCCTTATCTGGTACTTGAATGTTAGAAAGTGTTTGCTTAATTGTCTCCTTCTCCAAATGGTCTTAATTCCAAAACTCTTTAATGTGTTTTCTTCTGGTTTTTGAAATCCACATGAGTGTCACTCTTTTTCCCACTTGATTGGATTGCAAATGTAGTGTTACTGAGATACAACTGTTTATTTGTATTGTTTTCTCATCCCTTTGTTCTTCAGGTTTATCTGTTTATATCCTCTCAGAAGATAGCGGGTTGTCTAGTCGTTGAACCAATAAAAAAAGCATTCAAAGTTCTTTCATGCTCAGTGGATGTAAGATCTGATAGCAATCCTCCAAAAGAAACAAGACCATCCACCCTACAATTTGGGCAAATTAGTTTTCAGAGGGAATATGTGAAAACTGCATCTTCTACTGTTAGTTCCGAGGTATCCAGTGAAAACCTCGGGGCTATCTTCTGTGAAAAGGATGCTGTACCTGCTGTTTGTGGCATTAGAGCTATCTGGGTCACTCCTTCCAACAGAAGAAAACATATTGCTAGCCAATTGCTGGAAGCTGCAAGGTGAGCTTACTGATTTGTCCTTAACTTTAAGCTTTAATTGTTTCCTTTCCTGGTACATTTTATGCTAAACCAGCCAGTTATATCTTGTGCATGAAGAAAGAAAGTAGGGTGGCGTTTTTGCTCGTACCCATAACTACAAAACCCATGCTCGGTTGAGAATAGAGTTTACACAAAAATGTAAAAGACAAGAAAGGAAATAGGCAGAAGTGAATTATAAGATCATAATAAATCCTTGAGAGATCACTTAATGAGCATTATAGGTTCATTTTGCTTATTCCATGCAAATATGCTGCAGATATTAGTACATTTTGTTTGGTTCTACTTAAATTTGTGACCAGATTAGGTATGTGGGGACAATTGAGTTAACTGGCACAAGGGTGATCAAACTAATTGCTTTCAAATTTGTGATGTATTGTGATTATGGTTTGATGATTTTTTCTTGTTTGATTCAGGAAAAGTTTCTGCATGGGTTTTGTCCTCGAACGATCTCAGTTAGCATTCTCTCAGCCAACTGCAGCTGGGAAGGCATTGGCATCCAGTTATAGCAGCACCGGAACGTTCTTGGTGTACAAAAGCAACAAGCTTGATGGATGAATGCACAGCACAGGTCAAGTCTCATCCATTTGACATCTTAACCATATTTGACGATGACATCTATTTGATTATGATTCGCATTCTTATAACGTATGAAAACTTCAAAGTCTTACTGAATTGTCTCATATCAGTATCATTCTTAATTTCTTACGAAGAATTTGAACACTGTGTATTCATAAAGTTTACATAGAATCTGTAGAACTATCCAATGACTGCCCTTTATACTAAAATTATGGCCAACATTTGGTTCAATCCTAATTTGGTATTATGCTTTCGGATAAGATGTTCAAATCATGCACTTCTTATGGCCACTTTGACAAATTGGCACAACTCAATCATGTTTATTGTTGCTACCTAATGTTTCCAATAAAGTATTGTTAAATCCTTAACAATTAATCTCTAATGATAACAAAATTCTGAGTCTTGATGCCATTAGTCCTACATTTCCTTACTTTTCTATAGAGGAAGCTTATGGGACACGAATGGCAAAGTGTGTAACTTTACCTAAACTTTAAGGGTACTTTTGACTGAAATTGCAATAAAACAGGAATATACCTACAATCTGCCTAAACAAATACGCGTCGTTTCATATAACTTGAGCCCCAAGTCTCTCCACACACGTCACAAAAGAGGTGTTTCTGGAGATTACTAACTTTTTATTCCCAAAATGCCACAACCGCCTTACTAAAATTACTCCCATGCCCACACCAAAAACCCTTCGCCTCCTTGCGCCTTTCCATATAATAAACCTCTCTACCTCTTTTCTTCACCTAAAGCTTTCACTACATTTTCCACGTTCTCATGGGGACCGTCCCGGACGGCGTCTCGTTCCCGGTGATTTTCTTCGACGGCGAACGCGAAACCGACATCGGAAAAATCCCTATCTACGCCTCTCTTAGTTTCAAGAATTTCCAATCAATCCTGAGCCAGAGGATTGGGATATCGCCTCATCAGATCTCCGTTTATCTCGCGGATAGGAAGAGATCCCGGAAGATTCCGATAACGAGCAAGGTGGATTTCGCCGCCTTCCTTTACGAGAAGGATTGCTTCTTCTTCGCCGTGCTGAAGCGGTCAAGGCGCGAGAGGAGGCGGAGGGGCCAGAAAGATCTTACCGAAAATTATGACTACGGAGTTGATCGGAGAAAGAAGAAACCGCCGGCGAATGTGGTGCTCTTGCGTCGGAACGCGGGGATCGACGGCGATCGGCCATTTTCTGTGGTTTTGCCGCTGGCCGAGTACGAGTACGAGAGTCGGGCGAGAAGGTTGGAAAGGGAGAGAGAGAGGTACTTGTTCGATATGGCCGAGTTCAGTGATCTCGACATCACGGCCCGGCGTTTCCACGGAGGCGTGGTCTGCGAGGAGTGCTTGAAGGCAGAGAAGACCTACACAGAGGTAGGGTTTCACTGGTGCGTGTACGACACGGTGACGGTCGGATTCCGGTCACCAGCGGGTCCGATTGCCCGCCCCGGCAAAGGCTCCGGTTAGTTTTCCATTTTCCGAGCTTAATTGCGTTCACAATATTGGCTTGGTCAATTTTTTGAGCACATGAAAGAGAAGTGTTCTGGTGCTAGCTTGTACACAGTAAGTACTGTGTAGCATAGTAATAGTGCTAGTGATTGGCTTGAATGGATTGATGTGTTTATATATTTTGCATATCATAAGCTCCAATGGGAAAAGGAGCTTATATTGAGTTTTGACACAAAGCAACAGCTAGAGGAGCTGGCTTGGTGGTAGAAACGGCGTCGTATCTTAGTTGGTGGGGTAGTAGAGACAGCAGTGCAGAGCTGGTCTGGTCTGGTCTGGTTTGTTCCCATTACCACCAAATTCCAACTTGGAGCTTGAAGATGAAGAAAGAGAGGTCTCAATTTGAAATATAACTATGATTTTTTTTGTAGGCCCTATGTTTTATACCTGTGCTTTTAGAATGGAAAAAAGATTGAGTATCCAGGCTGGAATTCTGAGCAATCATATGGTTGCTTCTATGAGTTCGCTTTGGTTACATTTGATTTTAGTGTTTTTTGAATAGATTGTATGGAATTGTCAATTATTCGGATTCTGGAGATGTTATTGGTTTGGTAAAAGACCCAATTTAGTCCCCGAACTTTGATGTTTTGACCCAATTTAGTCCCC